>CM024757.1:172137926-172403339 GCA_014218235.1 Colocasia esculenta
CTGTCACTATTTCATCGTCAATCTATCGTATTTTTAAAAAATATATATAATTTTCAAAATATTCCATAAACCTGTATAAACACTAACAAACCTGTAGGCAATATACACTAAAAATTTTACAATGTTAAATTAAATGTTCAATCAATTATGATACAATATTTAATTAAATATAATCTTTAAAATATAATTTATTACAATATAAAAAATAAAGATGTATAAATCCTCCCAACCTCGTCCTCGTCATTTAAGAATAGCCTCACATAGGCATTAGATAAAAAAGTAGCCTACATACATTGAGTACTGTATGGAAACAAAATTTTTGAAAACAAGTGGGGAACATATACGTTGACTGTATGGAAACATGAACTTAGAAGCTGCATATGTAGATGCTTGCATTAAGAACCAGAAAAACCATTCAAGTGCCTGCAGAAGTAGAAGGATCCACTGATGTGGGAAGATCAATCCTATGGCCCACTTGTTTATTTCCAAATATCTTGCAAATGGCTAAGGAGTTTAATGGGTGGTTTTGCACATATGTTTATGTAATGAGATGGTTGTCATATATATTTGTAAAATAAACATGTTTGTGTATATCTATATAAGAATAGGATTTTGAATATAAAAAGGACTTTTTTACAGTTATATACCTAATCTTTGATATTCACACAATTCTTGAAAATGAAAGCCCTATTAATGCATACACAAATAAGATTTTTTTTTTTGATTTTTGTGCATCTTAAGAGATTTGCTAAGTATCACCAAGATGTGGGAACATTCAAAATCGACTTGTATCTTGCCAAGACCGGGTGTTTATTTTTGAGGAGGCCGATGTGGGAAGATCAACCAAAGTAGGAGGTGGGACAAGGGGTTAACTATGGGTATTTTTAAAAAAAATATTACCTTATATTTTAATACTATTCCACTACATTCAAACCTATTTTAGTTTATTTTATTAAGTTAAGTTTATGGCTAGCCTACTTATCAAAGTAGCCAAGCTCATTATAATTATTGTCTGACTGTTGAAACTTGTGAACTAGAAGTATCCAAGCAAACATTGAAGAAATAGCTCTCCTTGTGCTAATGTTGAATCAAGTAATTAAGTGTCAGTACGGGTCTATCCCATTGCTTATCCCGCACTTCTAACTCACTTGGCAGCTGGTTCCAATTTCAAATCCCAATGCAACTCGATAGAATCTTAAAAGGATTATTTGATCACTGGTTCATTTGGTTTCAGCATAAAATGTCTAGATACCAATTTTGAAATTATCGGTGCTGGTTCTAAATTTCTTGTGAGAAATATTTTAATGTCCCATTTTTGAAATACCAGGACACCACTTGTATTAAAGTCTATGAATCATGGGTTTTAGTGACTTTAGACTGCAACTGCAATTAAGTACATAGGAGTGTAACATATAGGCTGACATGATTTTTAAGCACAAAAGTTTATAGTATTCTAAACATAGATGAACATCAAAGAACAATCTTTGCCTTGAAACATAAGGAAAACATCATAGGACAGTGTCTGAGAAACCTAGAACATCCCTCAGATCTATCCCACACCCTTTTCTTGCATACCCAAGGTGTGTGGATATAGTAGAGCATATATTTTTTGAGACACTCATCTCCCACTCTGGACTCTGGTTGCCATATATATAACATCCTCCCAACTTTCTTCTCGCTTCAGCTCTCCAATGTGTGAATCTTGACTTGTAATCCTCCATTGAATTCCACAAGTGGGCGGCAGAAAGGATGGTCTGGTTCGACTAGCTCCCATTGGTAGTTCATGATGAGATGATGAAAGAACACGACGAACTCTAGTTTGGCGAGCTCCGCTCCAGGGCAAAGACGCGAGCCTCCACCAAATGCCATGAAGTTATTGCTCTTCTTGATGCCAGAGGGATCCTAAGAAGGCAGCAATAAGATGGAGATGTGCGTAGAAAGTTTACATGATGCGACGACTGTGCATTTAATTTAAGAAAAAATATTTTAAAGAGAAATTATATATATACTCTTAAAATATATCACATTCGAGATTATATTATGAGATCTTCATATTATATTTCATACCCTTTAAATAAATAAAAAATTATCATGTATACTTATGTCGTTTCATTCTATATGTTCAACTTAAATATTACAATTGAGTTAAGAGGATAAAAAAATTAACTTACTATTTATCACTCTTAAAAAATATTTTTTTAATAACCCTCTCTCCCAACGCCCCCTCTCTCTCACACACTACACATAGATGCATACACATTGGATTAGAGCAAGAGACCATCTTCGGCGACCCCCTTCCCATGCCTCGTTCTCTCTCTATGTTCTCTCTCCCACCAACTCCAACCAGCCCCTCTCTCTCTCTCTCTCTCTCTCTCTCTCTCTCTCTCTCTCTCTCTCTCTCTCTCTCTCTCTCTCTCTCTCTCTCTCTCTCTCTCCTCTCTCTCTCTCTCCCATGCACATAAGTAGCGGAGAGGGGGAGAACCTCCTTCGGGCCCCTAGTCCCCCCGCCATCCCCTCCAACTACACACACTATCTCCCTCTCTACGTTCTCTCCATCCCCCTCTCTCTCTCTCTCGCTCACGCGCGCACACATACACACAAAAATTGAAATTGGAGGGGAAGACCCCCTCCATTAATCTCCAGCCCCCTTGCCATCTCCACCCCCACTATGTCTCTCTCTATGTTCTCTCCCTCTCTCTCTTACACAGACACACACACACCTCGAAATTAGAGCGGGAAATCACCCCCTCTCTAGGCCCTTGTGCCATATCCCCTCTACCCCCCCCCCTCTCACTCTCCCCATTCTCTCTCCTCCGGCCACTCCCTCTCTTCCTCTCTCTCTCACACACACTTATACACTGGGAATAGAGGGGGAGACCCCCCCCCTCTGATGCCCTAAGCCCCCAACTAGCACCTCCTTGGCCACATGTGCTCTCTCTCTCTCTCTCTCTCTCTCTTCATTCTATTGTTTCTCTCTCTCTAGTAGTCTCTCCCTCACTTTTTCAATAGGGATATTTTAATAAATTGACTTTTTAAACTGTTCTATTACATGATAGCAAAACATTTCTCAAATTTTAATGGCTAACAAACCACAATAATATTACTGATGACTTTTTTCAATTTCAAGAGTATTGAATTAAATATGAAGATTTCGAAGGTACAACCTCAAGTATATATATATATATATAATATATATATCCCTTTTTTCAACATCATCTCTTGACACCAATTTGACATGGCAAGGGCATGTGTTATATCTTATGATGAAGTGCCCATTGTATACTTGTGTTAGATAATGAAATGACATAGTTTTATTTGCTAGATTTAAATTTGGTGTCAAGAATTGGAGTTAGTAAACTGATTTCCTAATTTTAGACCATAGAAAGATGCGCTTGTGAGGTGGTCAATTGAATAGAAGATTGGTTATTTGGCTCCTATACAAGCCTTGTGATGTAACTTTACCCAAGTTATTAATTAAAACTCAATTTTCAAATTACACTTCCATCTACATGAAATCTATGGATTGTGATGCATATATACCTTCCACCTCCATGGATTGAACTGCTCAGGATCTTCAAACAGTGAAGGATCCATATGCACTGCCCAAAAGGCAGCCATCACACTGAACCCTTGAGGAATTACATGCTCTGAATTAAGAGAAAGAGAGACGTGGAAGAAGTTTTAGAAAGATTGAGAATAGTGATTTGTCCAAAGAGTGCAAAAATATTGGCCCTCATGCAGATTACCTTTATATTGGATGTCTCTGATTGTCTTCCGTTGCACATACTTTGAGATGTGTCCAAGTCTTAGTGACTCGTAGAAAACCTTCATAAAAATTACATGTTGAACGGGAATTAAGATGTCCAAAGTGTAGGTATAGGAGTACATAGAGCATGTATGAAATGCTTGCTTGTGGAGGGAACATACACAATGAGTGAACTCTAGTTGCCTGTAGTCATCCCAACCCAATATTCCATGCTTTTCTTTCTCCTTCTTTCTCTCAGCAATCGCTTGATGCTCTTCCTTCAAACAATCAAGTAATTAATTTGATTTATTATTGATCTAATGTAAGCAGTTCCTTATGTCCTAAAAGGAAGCAACTTTTATTAATATACCATAAGTGTGTGGAAAGAGTTCCATTTACCCGCATTTGCTTCAATGCTTTAGGACATCCACCAAGAAAATAGATAGCCAAAGCTACTACTTTTGCAGTTGTTTCGTGTCCAGCAAACAAAAATCCTAGAAGAAGATCCCCCGTCTGTTCTTCTGTGAAGTTGGAATTCTCCAATGTCCAGGTGAGGAGGTCATCTTCCACGTCTGTTCTTCCATCCCTCATCTTGTTGATCTTCTCTTCTTTTTTCTGTCTAATGACATTCAGGATATTTGATCTTGCCTTTGTTAACCAAGAAAGGAGATGGAAAACCCATCAGCTAAACTCATTAGGATCAGTAACAAAATATTACAACAAATATATACAGCATGCACCAATAATGTTATCTTTGGATTGATGTCAACGTTTTGTACATGCACGTTATCAGTTCTTTAGTACCGAAGATATTAAACGCTATAGATTTTGCTTTGTTTATCTTTTGAATGAGAGTATTCTTATTGAGCAATATATAGTGCAACCGAAGTGTATATTAAGGAAGTGAACATAGAGGGCACATCCTTATATGATTGGTTCATAAGAAAATGAGAAGATCATGAGCAAACATGATCGTAATTAGTCTCACTTATTTTTCAACAAAAGCTATCTTGTCTCCTATCTTATTATATATCTTGACAACCAATGAGATGAAGATGTATTACCATTTAATCACTCGTTAAGTGTGAAATAAGTATTATTCCCTTTTTTTGGGTGGGGAGGGGGAGACTAGGTTTAGGTTTACTAACAACTTCAAAGGAGAGTGAAGATAAAAGTAGGTTAGTTTATTTCCCTTTTTCTTGCAGTTTCAGAGAGCTAATGGAGCCTTCATGTTCCTGACAAATAGCTAGAAGAAAGGCCAATGGTGTTTATTGTACCTTTAGAGAATTCCAGTAAGCAGTCCCCGGAAAAATTAGAGGAAGAGACAACATTCCTTTTGAAAACATCTCAAACTCCCTTTGCAGCTTCTCTGTCTCGGTGTTGCCTGCCTCCATGCTGAGGATGGCCTTGGCTATCACTGCGAAAGTAAACTGCATGGTTCCATTTGATTGCATTATTTTACAACAGCAAGTAATCTATAATGTTATAATAAAACATAGTCTTAAATATTACGACGTGGTAGCATTAGAATGTATTTTTTCTAGCCAAAAAAATTATCTTCCTACTCTCTCTCTCTCTCTCTCTCTCTCTCTCTCTCCTATAAAGTTTTCCAAAATATATCTAAACATTTCAAAAAAAACTCTCAATCTCCTTTCACACCTTCTTAAAATAATAAAAATTTACTAATATAACTTCATTCCCTCTCTCTCTTTCGCATTAAATCCTTCCAATAAACATCTCATCATTCTTAAAAACTCACATTCTTACTCAAAATATATATTTTTATAAATAACAAAAAATATTAACCTTATATGTATTACTTATAAAATTTGTTTATTCAAATCTAATAAATTTTCATGCATCGACACAAGTATAAAACTAGTTAAGTAGATTTTACAGTTCTGATTCTAAGGAGCCATGTGAGTACTGGACTCCAATTATGCATCTAGTACACTTAATTTCTTTCAGGGATAGGAATAATAACATGGATATATGTCCACATGGGAAGTAGTCTAAAGATCCTGGATAATAGAGGTTCGTTTATATATCCGCATGGAGAAACCAAAGACCTAATTTAATATAACTCAGGAGAATAATATGCAAGCAGTTGTGTAATTTCTTTATTCAAAAAGTATTAATTAAATAAGAATTGTGGATGTCACCTCTCTCGTCCTTCTCGAAAAGGGAGAGTTAGGATTTATTTACCGATCACTAGAGAACGATCTCTCAGTCCTGTGCGTCCAACAGATGCTATATTTATGGCACATCAAGCACCACCTCCAGACTTACAAACGAAGATTATGTCAGTGGCTGAACTTGCTAAAATTGATAATATTTCCATGCCTGAGTTTTCCTTTCATTCAGAGACATCCGAAATGGATTCAGATGATGATGAAATAGAGCGATGCTCACGTCGACCGGGTCTACGTCTTCGGACTATTCTCCGGAGAACTCACTCTTGGGATAGATCCTCTTTAGAGTTTTAGCATCTCTTGCTCGGGTTTCTGAGTTCAGCTATTATCTATGTTTCTCTCTATTTCTATTGTTCAATAAAATTCGGCCATCTTTGGCCTTTTAATCAAAAAAAAAAAAAAGAATTATGAGTTATTCTATTCAGGACTATCTTATATATTCTCGTATCATAATTAGAAACCTTGATCTTTTACCTTCCTCGCTTCTTCTATAGCAGACACTACACCTTTCCCCTTCCAGGAACCCAGGATTGCTGTAGAGGCTCTCTCCACGCCTTGCAGGAAGACGGTCTGCAACCTCGCACCGCTCAAGAAGTTGACGATGATGGATCTCGAGTACTTGTGATCGTCTCCGACCAGAGCCAAGATGGTGTATCTTCCCAGTACCTTTATCAAGCTCGGAGGCCAACCGGGTTCAAACGCCTTTAACTCATTCAGCAAGATGAACCTGTTGAACTGTGCATCTGCCGAGACCACCGTAGGTTGCCCGAACAAGTTGGAAGTGAAGACATTTCCAAACCTGCAATAGAAAGAACAGAAGATCTAGTAACATAATCAGAAGGCAGGGAGTTCAATGCATGTTTAGAGTGCACAATATTTCTTTCTTAAACTGTCTCATATTTAGAACACAATCTTGTAATTAACCTTGATACACGTTGAACCAGGAAGTCTCCGATGGACATCGATGGGTGAGGCTTCAGGAAAGCAAGGGTCTCTCCTATTACTGGCCAACCAGTGTTTCCTGGTGGGGCGCTGGGAGCACCACGTCTCCTGCTGTGGCTCCAACCTGATGAAGAGAGGGCGAGGAGGATGGTCGGAAGGAGGAGGGTGAGGAGAACAATAACTAGGAAACCTAACATCTCTCTGTATGTATATTGATCTCTGATCGTCTCTGATTTCTTTCCTCTCTGTCGACCTCTCTAACTAGTTCTCTCTGTGGACTGTGTGTATACGCAGGCAAAACATATGGACGGGTAACGGGGTAATTAAGGCCCCTCTTATTACAAAAGCGTGTCATCAGGTGTTAGGGAACGCCAACAGCAAAGTTCTTAAAACTGCAGTGTGACGAATCCTTGTCTTTGTTCTCCTGATTCGACATGTGCTGTCTTTATCTTCTCAAACACACACATGAGAGTCCGCCCATATATATCTATCAGTCCTCGTCTGCATGCTTCTTGTTCCAATCAGTAGGGGATGCCAAACCCTTCTCTTTTTTCTATGGTCAGTGTTACGTCACATGCAACAACTTCGCCATCTCAACACACCATCCCCCCCAGACTTGCGCGCGCGCGCACACACACACACACACACATATATATATATATATATAGAGAGAGAGAGAGAGAGAGAGAGTCTTTGTGGGTCTCTGTCATTTTGTCATGAACCTATCGGTTGTCGTAAGATTGTGTTTTTGAATTAATCTTTTCCCGTGCATTAGAGACTAGCGAGAGAGACAGGCCGGCGGACTGCAGGTTAGATGCATTATGTTATTTGGGTTCGGTGGTCCTTCCAAAGCGCAAGCTGATAACTAAGAAGGTGGAATATATACTTGAAGGGGATCCTCTAAATTAACTTACGTTTATATCAACTATATATACATGCATTAAGTTTAAGTGTGAAGAATAATATCAATAGAGACTACTAGTCATTAAGGAAACTTTGATTTATTGGTTTAAGTAAGATGGGACGATGACAGACGAGGAGAGCCCGAGCTGATATATATGTACGTGTTTTATTTTTTACATATCTCCGGATTCTTATCACTAATGCACATTTTTTCTTTACTATTGATGCAGGAGAGGACGACTGAGATGACGGCTTCTCCTTCTAATATTGATGTTGAGAAACATTCCTCCTTTTATACCTCCGAGGACGCTTTCATTGCGATCATAGGCAAACATCGTTCTGACCGTATGCGTTGGGCGATAGTACAGAGATGCTAAACACAATATGGTACGGGTTGAGAGAAAGATCTGGTGCTTCAACCTAGCAGAGGTTGGTTGAAAATTATTATTATTATTAGAAATTTGTCAATAATCGATATATATATATATATATTGTAATTTTTTTTATTTATCCCCGGCTAGAACCTTCGGTATAAACTATCTGTCGTCGACAGCTACGACAGTTGATATGCAAGATTTGTTGACATGCATATCCATGGACAAATAGTTTGTTCTCACGTTTGAAAAATATATGTCAACATTTTTTATTGTGGACATATATTTTTGCATAATTATATATCAACAGACTTGGCCACCGCTTAACAGTTTGTATTACATATTTATCGATGGATCAAGCAATTGACATATAATTTTCTATTTTTATAACGAAATATATGTCGACAGTTACAGCCGTCGAAAAATATTTTATAATATTTATTTCAAAAATATTTATTGACTGCTGCCACCATCGATAAATCTCTATGTTAGTCGACGGTTGGTTGATAGCTAGCCGATATCAAATCCTTACTCAATGGTTGTTTAATCACAAATGGACGGCGGCTTAGTAGCCGTCGACATAAATCTTTGTCCAAGGCTATATATTCTTTGTCTTCGGCCTGTAGTTGTTGACATATCTTATCTTTTTTGTAATGTGTACACTTACCCCTTGCTCTCTTTGATTCAGTTGTGGATTATCCAATTTTTACACTAATTGATTCAAGTATCTAAATTAGCAAGTGTTGATTTGACAAACAAATACTTGTTTGGATGAAACTTATAAAAAGATGAATAAGTTTATCATCAGCATGTTTATGATATACATGCTTATCATAATTTTTTTATATTAACTTATATTTGGTTTTTTTCGTAAACTTAGATGTAATTATGCCAAACTCTATTTATAGGAAGAGTCTCCAATCATAAACCATCCCATGATAGGTTTATGGAAGAAATGTTTAAGGGTATAATAGTTTTTATGATAAACTCAAATTTAAGTTTATAATATAAGATAATTTTGTAATAAATCTAAATGTTTATAGTGTGCATCCAAACATCCCTATAATTATCAAATTTGATGACTTTATATGACTTGAGAGGACGAGATAACTTATCATGAGTTACAACACTTAGTATAGATAAAATCCTAGGTCACTTTGTTTATCTAGTTAGCTATGGATAATAGGAGACAAGGGGGTATTAGCGATTATTTTGATTTGTAAGGAGTGGAAAATGTGGTTAAACAAAGAAATCCCTAGTTAACTTTGCCCTACAGGAGGGATATTTTTTACCCACGGATATCCTTGGCTAACAAACCAAGTTCACCAAAGTTGGATAAGGTCTTGATACCAAAGCAACTCTGATAAATTCTCTTTCAACAAGACAATTTTTTATGTGTATCCAACATGATTGGGGTGGTAATTAAGAGTGATATGGAGGAACTGACAGAATCCAAATCAGATTCTTAGTTTGAACTTGGAGCTCAAAGAATTAATTTCCGAATTGACTTAGTCTAAAGGAAGTAAAATATCAAATCAAAAATTGAAAATGTGAAATATCAATCTGTTAGGCATGACAATTGGTCCAACATAACCACGATGGTGAGAGCGACATGGGAGAATTGACGAAATCCAAATCAAATTCTCATTTGAGCTCGATGATCAAATTGTTGGCCTACGGCAGCAAGGTTGGATCACCGAGAGGGGGGTGAATAGGATGATACAAAATTTTGAAATCAAATTGACCACTTTAAACTTTCGATTAGTGAATAAAATCATTTGCAATGAAGATTAAAAAGAATAAAAGCATTCACCATAAGAACACACAAGATTTATCCTAGTTTGCCCCTTCCCAAATGAAAATCCTACATCCAGACTCCAAGCAAACTCTTAAGATTTCACTGATCGGGATACAGTCCCTTCAATGGACATACAACACCCAGCCTCCGCTGGTCTTCTTCTCTTTTTCGGGCAAGAAGATAGCCCACTTCTTTTACAGGCTAAAAAGCAAACCTATTAGTATAAACCCCAGCCAATTCTCACTGATACAGATGTCATCTGGTCTTCCCACACAAGGGGAACACAGAGAACAATTCTTCTATTGGACACTACACCAAGTATACTATTGGTCTTCCCTTAACACAAGGAGAACAACCTTTCTTTCTTAAGAAAGAAAGAACAAACTGTCAAGACCAAGTTCAAAAATAATGAATTTGACACACTTGATCTTGACACAACTTGAGAGCTAAAGGATAAGAAAGAATCGCACAAGATTCTCATGCTAGAACTCTCTCTCATATTTATAATGACACATAGCGAGAGAAGGAAAATGTGAAGGCTTGAACAAATCGTCTTGGCTTTTTAGTGTGTGCTTTATCCTTAACCCTTCTACTTTTTTAGTGCTTTTGAAGAGGATTATTTGTCTTCTCCAATTTGCTCTTCTTTTTCTTCTACCTATTGCCTCTTGAAGATGTGAAAGAAGACTGTTGAGGAGAACAAAGTTGGCAAGTTGGATCACCTAGAGGGGGGGTGAATAGGATGATATAGAATTTTGAAATCAAATTGATCACTTTAAACTTTGGTTAGTGAATAAAATATTATGCAATGAAGATTAAAAAGAGCATAAGCATTTACACATAATAACACACAAGATTTATCCTAGGTTTGGCCCTTCCCAAATGGAAGTTCTACATCTAGTCCCTAAGTAAAATTTTGAAATTTCACTATGATACAATCCCCCTATGGACATACAACACCTAGCACCTACTGATCTTCTTCTCTTTCCTGAGCAAGAAGACTGCCCACTTATTTTATAGGCTAATTAAGAAAAAAACTATTGGTACAAACCCAAGTCCGCTCCCACTGGTATAAACCCCAATTAATCAGGAGGAACACAAAGAATAGTCCCTCTGCTAGACACTACACCTAGCACATTGTTGGTCTTCCCTTAACACAAGGGGAACAACCTAGCTTGTCTTTCTTAAGAAAGAAAGACAAACTGTCAAGACCAAAATCAGAAATAATGAACTTGACACTCTTGATCTTGACAACAACTTGGGAGCTAAAAGATAAGAAAGAATAGCATAAGACTCTCAAGCTAGAACTCTCTCTTAGATTTACAATGACACACAGAAAGAGAAAGAAAACATGAAGGCTTGAATGCTTGAAAGCTTGAGCAGATCTTCTTGGCTTTTTGGTGTGTGCTCTATCCTTCATCTCTAAAGCCTTCTACTTTTTATAGAGTTTCTGAAGAGGACTATTGAGATAATCGTTAGGGCTTTGTCTTCTCCAATTTGCTCTTCTTCTTCTTCTACCTATTGCCTCTTGAAGATGTGGAAGAAGACCGTTGAGTAGATCTGTTGGAGCTCCTTCTAATGATGCTCTTCTTTTTATTCTTCTTTTGCTCTCCTTCTATTTAACAGTTGCTTCCTTGTTTCTAACAGATGTCCTAGATCTCCTTTTGTCCCGTGAGCATTTAATGCTAGGAAGAGGATGGTGAGACAGAAGAATATACATGTCAGTCAATCCATACCTCTATTACCTAGTTCATATTTCTTGCTGACATTCTGCTGTGTTAGGTAGAGCTTTCTATCTGAGCAGGAAAGAAGAAAACCTTGAGACGTGCAAAAAGTAGCTCCAGTCAAAAGGAAGTAATAAGTTACAGATGAAAAAGACATTTGAAATTTCATTATGTGCCAAGGACATGTTGTTCAAAATCAATTGAAAGATATAATCGGTATGCTTTAGTCAATAATCGGTATAGAATATAAGTACTAAACACTTATAACACTAATTGATATATTTGAAGTCAGGTTTACACTAATTGGAATGTAAATAACATCAATCGAAATAAGCAATGAACATTTGTTCACCAATAGGAATGCTTATATTATAAACCAGTTGGAATGAGAACTGAATATTTGTTCACCAATCAGAACATTTGTTCAATAATCGGAATATTTAAACATCAATCGGAACAACTTACACATCAATCGATACATAAATATTGTTCACCAATCGATATACTATTTTAACATCATCAATATAGAGTTATAACTACAATTGATATAACAATTGTTCTTCAATCGATATAGACTTAGACTTCAATCGATAGAGACTTCTTCAGTAATCGGTATAAAACATTGTTCACCAATCGATAGTCAATGTTCCCAAATCGATAGGCGATTTATTCTCCAATTGATAGAGCATTTGTTCTCTAATCGATAAAGACTTCTTCAACAATCCATGTGGAGTTGAAGTGCAAATCTTTGAAGTGATAAAAATTATCTTATTTATTGAACATAAATTATCTTGAAAAATATTAATAAATATATTCATGATAATTATGAGAGAAAATAATTATAAATATAATTATGATATTCATAATTTTAGTTATCACCAAAACAAATTGATAAATATATATGAGAGTGGTTCAACACAAATAACCAATATCTGAATTGACTCAGTGAATTCATATTCATATCTTCTTCTTTTAAATTTATAAAAGCAAATAAATTATTTAATTTAATCTTTATATAAGATTTTTGTTCATATGTCTATTGTTTTTTTTTGGTAATACAAGATCCTCGAATACGTGGCAAGGATGAGCTGGATGGAGAGTATGAGGAGGACATGGACGATGCGAAAGACCTCTCTTGATTTATTGTGTTTATGAAAAATTGATAAATTTAACTATTTTAATTAAAATAAAACTTTTTAAATACATTTGTTGTTATGGATGTTTTTTATTTATGTATTGATATGTTTTACAATAGATGTTAGTGTTAGAATAGGTGTTTTAATACAATTTTAAATATAATTAAAAATGATGTTTTTTCGATAGAATAAATATTCATAGAAAATTTTCATTTTCAACAGATTTCCAACCGTTTTTTCCATCGAAAACTTTACCCGACATTTCTGACTATTTTCTGTTGGAAATTATGTCGATGATTCATTGATGGTCTTTTTGATGCAACAATTCATCAGTAAATTTCCGACGATCATATTTGTCAGAAATGTTGATAGAATTTTGAACAGAAAAATATTATCAACAATTTTCCACCAAGATATTTCGGCGGATAATTTCGATCAGAAATCTATCGATAAAAGTTTTACCAAATAAAAATTTTACCAACAGATTTTTAAAAAAGTTCTGATGGAAATTATCTATCGAAAAATTCTCATTTTCTTGTAATGTGTTGAAGTTATGTGCCTATAAGAAGGTGTGATAAAATTTAAGTAAAGAAGGTTAAAAAAAAGGAACACAAGAAAAATCTAGATCAATGAGATGGCTGCATGTAGTAAGAAAGGAGCTGACCATCCTAGATTAATTATAAATGTATTTTCTTTAGAAAGCGTATGGCATGGTCCAATGGTTTTCCTATACAGAAGATGATGATATATTTAATTTCTTGAAAAGTTCTTTTGTCTGATGGATGGCAAGCTGCCAACTTCCATCTCCTCCATTCTTGAAAATTAGAAGGCAACTTAGAATAACCAGCGTTTTGAGTAAGGAGATTATGGTTCTTGTTAATTATATCGGTGGAGAGGTGCATGCCTGCAGACAGAGTGGTGGAGACTTCATAGGAAATTGAAGAGGAACCATGTACATAGTTTCTCTGTGATGCATGTGACATGTTGTTTCTTTACAGACATGGTGTGTTGGAAGCTCCAGAAAATGATATTTATCAGTGGGTCAAATGCTTTCTTTGCAGACATGGTGTGTGTTTGGAAGCTCCAGAAAATGATATTTATCAGTGGGTCAAATGCTTTGAAACCATATATATATATATATATATTGAAGAGACGTGATTTAAGTGTGCCTCTCAAGAGGTATTGTCCCCATGTTGGAGTTTTGTCTTTTAAAGGGCCCTCTTGGGAGAAGAGGTGAGACTCTTGCTGATAAGCACACACTTATTCTCACTATCTTTCAATGTGAGACTAAAGAATACCTCTACACAGCCCCCCCAGTGAGGATAAGGGTGTGCGGATCTCATGAAGATAAAACGCTCGGGTAGGACGCATGGTCTCTCGTTCGTTCCCACAGACGGCGCCAATGAAGAACGTGATTAAGTGTGCCTCCCAAGAGGTATTGTCCCCATGCTTGGAGTTTTGTTCTTTAAAAGGGCCCTCTTGAGAGAAGAGGTGAGACTCTTGCTGATAAGCACACATTTATTCTCACTATCTTTCAATATGCTAAAGAATACCTCTACATATACATATATATATATTATATATATATATATATAATATATATTTTTGATTAGGTTAAAGAGGTGAACATGGATGAGCTATTCACTGTAAGAAAGAGTGAGAACTGTGGCTACCTGTTACATTCTTTTGGCTTAGCAAGTCCCTTGGAAAGTATTGAAGTGCAAGCAGCTCCAAGATAGAGCTATGTTAGCTGAAGCCTTTTATAGCTGCAGGGTCCAATCATCGAAAGGGAATCTCTAAACATTCATCATGCAGAACAATAGAGAATTTTAATATTAGTTATTTTAATATGATTCTAGAGGATAAGGAAATAGTGATTCTTATCTTGCATCTGCTGGTTCTGTCCCATCTCTTATCCCACTACACTTCTAAATTCACTTACTTGACAGATGATTTCCAATTTCAAATCCCAATGCAACGTGGAAGAATCTTAATAAGGATTATGTGATCACAGATCATTTAGTTTCGGTTTAAAATATCACAGTTCTAAAATCAACCGGCTGGATCTAAATTTGCTGTGAGAAGTATTTCATTGTTCCATTTTTTAAACCACTAGTTTCAAAGTTTTTGAATTACGGTTTCAGATTGCAATTGAAATCGCGTAGGAGTGTCACATAAGCTGACATAATTTTTAAGCATAGAAGTACGTGATTTTTAAGCATAAAAGTTCATGATATTTCTAAACATAGAGGAACATCATAGAACAATCTCTACCTCCCGAATCATAAAAAAAAACATCATACATAGAACAATGTCTGAGAAATCCGGAGCACCCTTTCTTACATACGAAAGCTGTGTGGATATTATAGCATGTACTTGCAGGTCAGACCCAAGAACAAGTGAACTTATGAATTTTATCATAACATCCTCCCAACTTGCTCCACTGATCAGTTCTTTAACGTGTGAATCTTGATGTGTAATCCTCCGGCGAAGTCCACAAATGGGCGGTTGATAGGATGGTCTGGTTCGACCAGCTCCCACCTATAGTTCGTGATGAGATGGTGAAAGAATACGGCAAACTCGAGCTTGACGAGCTCCGCTCCAGGACAAAGACGCGAGCCTCCACCAAATGCCATGAAATTGTTGCTCTTCTTGATGCCAGAGGGACCCTAAGAAGGCAGCAACAAGATGGGGATATATATAGAAAGATTACATATGATGCGATGGGTGTATTTAATTTGAGGGGAAAAAATATTTCTTTATCATAGATCCAAATTTGATACGGTAGTGGGCATGTGTCACAAACCTTGTCCTTTATGAAGTGCCCACTGTATATTGTTATCAAATGATATGACATTGTTTTATTTACTAGATTTAGATTGGTGTCAAAAATTGCAGGTAGTCAATTGATTAGACTACAGAAAAGCTAGCTATACTGTGAGGTGGTCAATTGAACAGAAGATTGGTGGTGTGCCTCTCCTTTACAAGTTTGGTGATGTAACTTTGCCCAAGTTATTAATTAAAACTCATTTTTTAAAATTGCATTCAGATTTTTGTTTTTTTCTTATATTAAGAGTTTTTCCCCTTTTACTTATCTGACCAACTTAGATAATTTGTACAATTTGTTCCATCTTCATGCAATTCTCTGGATTGTGGTGCATACCTTCCACCTCCATGGATTGAACTGCTTAGGATCCTCAAACAGTGAAGGATCCATATGCACTGCCGAAAGAGCAGCCATCACACTGAACCCTTGAGGAATTACATGCTCTGGATTAAGAGAAAGAGAGTGGAAAAAGTTTTAGAAAGATTGAGAGAACGGTAATTAATTTGTCCAAAGAGTGCAAGAATATTGGCCATCATGGTTACCTTTATATTGGAAGTCTTTGACGGCCTTCCGTTGCACATACTTTGCGATGTTTCCAAGTCTCAGTGATTCATTGAAAACCTTCATAAGATTACATGTTGATGAATGGGAAGATGTGCAAAGCGCAGGTATATAAATAGACCATGTATGAAATGCTTGCTCTGGGATCAGGGAACTTACACAAGGAGTGAACTCTAGTTGCTTGTAGTCTTCCCAACTCAATCCAGGCTTTTCTTTCTCCTTCTTTCTCTCAGCAATCGCATGATGCTCTTCCTTCAAACAACCCAGGAAATAATTAGATCTATTATTGATTTGTTGAAGGATACTAGCTAGAAGCAGTTCCTTATGTCCTAAAAATTAGATACCATAAAATGTGTGGAAAGAGTTCTATTTACCCGCATTTGCTCCAATGCTTTAGGACAGCCATCAAGATAGTAGATAGCCAAAGCTATTACTTTTGCAGTTGTGTCATGTCCACCAAGTAAAAATCCCAGGAGAAGATCTCCAGTCTGTTCTTCTGTGAAGTTGGTGTTCTCCAATGTCCAGGTGAGGAGGTCATCTTCCACGTCTGTTCTTCCATCCCTCATCCGGTTGATCCTCTCTTTTCTTTTTTGTCTAATGACATTCAGGATATTTGATCTTGCCTTTGTTAACCACAAAAGAAGATAGAAATCCATCAATATATTAAACCCATTGGCCAGTAACAAAACATTACAACTATTAAAGTTCTGAAGTATACTCTCACCCAAAATGTAGGCGTATAAATTGATGGAATTCTCTACATGTATAGAGATGAAAACTCCAATAGATTTTCATTATGGGACTAAACAATAACATTCCCCCTCACGCCAAGATTTGGGGCACATATGGAGAGACGATTTAATGTATAAATCTATTTTGATATCATGTTAGTCCGAACTCTTACTCAAAATCTAGGTATTAAGTTTAGTGAATCCTCTATACATATATATAAGGGTGAAAACTCTTATAGATTTTCAATATAAGACTAAACGACGACACAACAACAAATATAACATACAGAAAAATTATCTTTTGGTTGATATCAACGTTTTCTGCATATGTATCAGTTCTTGAGTATAATAACCAGACTAAACGATACCGATGGCGCTTTGTTTATCTTTTGAATGAGGATATTCTTTCTTTATTTTTTGAATGAGGATATTCTTATTGGGTAATCATAGTGCAACCTAAATGTATATTAAGTGAAGTGACAAGAAAGAGGGTACATCCGTGTATGATTGGTTTATAAGAAAATGAGAAGATCATGAGAGAAAAAAATGATGCAGTCTCATATCTTATCATCTTCATAAAAACCAATCAAATGAACATGTATTAATCATTTAATTACTTACAAGTGTCCAATAAGTATTATTCTTAAACCTTTTTGAGACTATAGTTTAATACTTAATTAGTGATTTAGTGGTAGTCCTCTATTTTAATAAAGAAGAGGTCAATATGGTTCACGGTCATTGACATCCAATTTATATTAAAAAAATTTAAGAATAATATCAAAGATTCAACTCTCATCAAATGATGTAACAGATTAGTATTCAAATTTATTTAAAAAAAAACAACTTCAAAGGAAAGTGAGAAGATTAAAAGTGTTAGTACTTTATAATTCCCTTTTTCCTTTGCAGAGAGTTAATTAAGCCTTCATATTATACTGACAAATAGCTGGAAGAAAGCCCAATGGTGTTTATTGTACCTTTAGAGAATTCCAGTAAGCAGTCCCCGGAAACATTAGCGGAAGAGACATCAATCCTTGTGAAAATATGTCAAACTCCCTTTGCAGCTTGTCTGTCTCGGTGTTGTTTGGCTCCATGCCGAGGATGGCCTTGGCTATCACTCCGAAAGCAAACTGCATGGTTCCATTTGGTTCTCGTTATTTTATGACAGCAAGTAATATTTAAGCAGATTTTACAGTTCTTTTTTTTTTTTTGGGTAAGGCCAAAGAATAAGGAAACTTGACAACCATAGACATAGTCAAATACAGATCAACAATAGGAAAAGACTATCTAGAACTCCATAGAAGATCTATCCCACAAGTGAGTTCGCCGAAGAACAGCCCGAGGGCGTAAGCCCGGTCGACGTGAACAACGTTCCATGCCTTCATCATCTGAATCCATTTCTAATGTCTCTTGATCAAGTCGAAAGTGAGGCATGAAAATATTTTCAACTTTAGCAAGTTCTACAACCGACGAAAGCTTCATACTCAAATCAGAATTTGGTACTTGATCAGGTATGTGGATAGCATCTACTGGACGTACAGGAGAACGTTCTCGGGTGATCTATAGACAAATCCTAACTCCCCTCTTGCGGGTTGGTTGTGAGATCCGAAGACGACCCACTGGAAAGGTGGTTGGAGTTCACTCTTATAATAGACTTTCCCACTGTGGATGGAGATTGACGCAATCTAAGCAGACATATGAGTACTAGACTCCAATTAAGCATCTACACTTTCTCTCAGGGATAGGAATAATAACATGGATTTGTCCACATGGGAAGTAGTCTAAAGATCCTGGATAGAGGTTAGATTATATATCATCATGGAGAAACCAAATAGCTAATTTAATAACTTGGGAGAATTTATCATATCTATAATTAAGTTCTTTATTCAAAAAGTAAGCATAATTAAAAACTGTCAATTGTTCTATTCAGGGCCATCCTATATATCCTCGTATCGTTAGAATTAACCTTGTTCTTTTTACCTTCTTGGTTTCAACTCTAACAGACACTACACCTTTCTCCTTCCAGGAACCCAGTATTGCTGTGGAAACCCTATCCACGCCTTGCAGGAAGACGGCCTGCAACCTCGCACTGCTCAAGAAGTTGACGATGATGGACCTCGAGCACTTGTGATCGTCTCCGGCCTGGGCCACGATGGTGTATCTTCCCAGTACCCTTAGCATGCTCCGAGGCCAACCTGGTCCAAACGCCCTTAACTCATTCAGCAAGATGGACCTGTTGAGCTGTACATCTGTCGAGACCACCGTACGCTGCCCGAACAAGTTGGAAGTGAAGACATTTCCAAACCTGCAAAAGAAAGAACAAAAGATCTAGTAACATAATTAGAAGGCAGGGAGTTCGATGCATGTTTAGAGTGCGCACGTTAATTCTTTCTTAAACTGTCTCATATATATTTAGAGCTCAATCTAGTTATAACCTTGATACACGTTGAATCAGGAAGTCTCCAATGGACGGCGATGGGTGAGACTTCAGGAAGGCAACGGTCTCTCCTATTAGTGGCCAACCAGTGTTTCCTGGTGGGGCGCTGGGAGCACCACGTCTCCTGCTGTGGCTCCAACCTGATGACGAAGAGAGGAAGAGGAGGATGGTCGGGAGGAGGAGGGTGAGGAGAACAATAACCAGAAAACCTAACATCTCTCTGTGCGTATCTCTGATCGTCTCTGCTGATCTCTCTCCCACTCTGTCGACCTCTCAAACTAGTTCTCTCTGTGTGTGACCATGTATGCAGGCAAAACATATGCACGGGTAAGGCCCCTCTTATAGAAGCAAATTAAAGCATGTCATCAGGTGTTAGCCAACGTACGCCAACAGCAAAGTTCTTAAAACTGCAGTGTGACGACATCCTTGTCTTTGTTCTCCTGCTTCGACATGTCCCCAGAGCGGCAAACCTTCCTGTTTTATCTTCTCAAAACACACACACGACAGAGTACGAAATAGTCCGCCCATATATCTATCCGTCCTCGTCCTCGTCTGCAATATGCTTCTTGTTCCAATCAGCGTAGAGGATGCCAAACCCTTCTCTCTTTCTCTAGCTATGGTCAGAGTTACGCCACATGTTGCAGCATCTTCGCCATCTCATCACATCATCCCCTCCAATGTTGCACACACACACAAAGCTAGAGAGAGAGAGAGTCTTTGTGGGTCTTTGTCATTTCGTCATGTAGATGAACCTCGCAGTTGTTGTACGATTGTGATTCCCAATTAATCTTTTCGCGTGCATGAGAGAGACAGGCCGGCAGACTGCAGGCTAGATGCATTATGTTACTGGGTTCGGTGTCCTTCCAAAGCGCAAGCTGATCATAAGAAGGTAGGAACATATATATACTTGAAAGGGGATTATATTAACTATACATGCATTAAGTTTAGAGAAAGATTTAGTGTATTTTTATATTACACTTAAATGTAATATGACTAGATATTCATCTCATGTGACACTAATCATTGGGTTGTCACTTTATCACCTTCCATGTGAGTGGTGCCACATGGGATGAGGTCTAGTCATATTGTACTTAAGTGCAATAGAAAAATACACTAAATCTTTCTCTAAAATTTTTTTTTTTTGCTAGGTAAAAGTAAATTTGTATTAAACAATGAATATACAAGGAGCTTTGTTCCCACAGACTAAGAACTAAAGCTCAATAATCAGAGAAGAGACTAGGAAAGCTCACCCCACCACAGAAGGATGGAATGTTCTCGCTCCACTAGATTCAATCTAGGTTTCAAAAGCACTTATCAGAACAAAAGGATAGATCTCACAAGCCAAGATCAATAGTTTATCTCCCAAAAAGAAAGTTAGTCTTTAAGTAAAGGGCAAATGTTGAATCTCTTAAAGATGTTTCGTTCTCTAGCAGACAACGCCTTCAATGGGTGTGATTCCATGCATGTGCGCATATCATCGAGTATACAGAGAAGAAGTTGAACTTTAGATTTCTGTTTTTCTTCAAAAATTCGTAGACACCGTTCTCTCCAAATCCACCAAGTTGCAGTCCTCAATGCAAGCTGCGCCACTAGAGTGTACCCTTCTTTGAGAGAAGTTATAGATAAGGCTTCCAACTCAAGTTGAATGGTTTGCTCAGGGGGTCTAGTAAAATCAAACCTTGTGAGAATTTCTTTCCAAATCCATTTAGCATAAGAGCACCGCCAAATATATGAGCATTAGTCTCTTCATGCCCCAACAAGTGAGCATCGATTTGCCAAATGGACACCCCTACGCTGCACATGATCTAAAGTGGGAAGCTTTGATAAGAATGCTTGCCACATACAAAGTGCAAATTTAGGAGGAACAGGTCGATTCCATATCCAGGAATGAAGAGGTAAAAGTTGTTGCCTCTCTCTTAGAGCATTCCATGCGGAAGTAGTAGAAAATACCCCATGTTCGTGCTTCCATATCACTTATCTACTTGCTGGGGCTGTATAGAAATGGCATTTATAACCGGCCATAAAGAGATCATATATGGAGATGTTGCTGGTGGTAGATTCCATGCACCATATCTATGAAAGCCGAGACATTCATATTCTTAGCTGCCCCCAGATTCAGTCTAACTCTGTCCCCGTATAGTTGGTAGATGCTCCTCCCATTTACCCATGGATCATACCATAGATTTGTATTATTACCATCAGCTATAGTATAAGTAAATTTGCCTTTGCATCCAATCTCTTTCTTTAAGAATACCTCTCCACGAGTTAGAGTGATAGTGCTTAGCCTTCATTGTCCATATATTGGCCTTGGATAGATATTTCTCGTATACCCACTCAATCCATAGAGATTGTTTCTTTTGCAAAATATCCCACAATTGCTTTATCATAGAAGCCTTGTTCCAGTCAGATAATCTTTTAAAACCCAATCCTCCCTCATTCTTGGGCCTACAAATTTGCTTCCAACTTACCATTTGTAAGGCATTATTTTCTCCTGATCCATTCCATAGGAAGTCCTTGAACAATTTTTCCACTGTATCAATAAGCCCTTTAGGCAATAATAATGCTGCAGACCAATAAACAGAGTAAGAATAGAGAATAGATCTGATCAACTCCACCCTTCCAGCCCTGGATAGAAGTTTATTCTTCCAAGAATTCAACTTTTTCTTGATCTTATCCACAATAGGTAAGCAATGAGTCTTCTTAAGAGGGTTAGAGATTAAAGGCAGTCCAAATAAGGCACCGGCAATGAACCCTCCATAATATCAAGAAGTCTGATAATTTCTTTTATTAGACACCTTCCCCCAATGTAAAGCTTACTCTTCATATTATTAAGCTTAAGCCCCGAAAAGTGAGAAACTTTTGAAGGATTTGTGACAACCTCTGAACAGAAGAATATGGTCTTTCAAAAAAATAATAAGATCATCAGCAAATATAATGTGTGAAACTTTTACCTCTCCTGCCGATGCACCAGCGTAATTTCTTTCTCTTAAATTTATGTATGAAGATTATTAATAGGGCTTACTTGTCGTTAAGGAAAATTAGATTTATTTAGTTTAAGGCTAGATAATTAAGTCAGGTCATGAGGAACTTATCGTAAAAGTTTATATCAAAATTACGAGGTTAGACAAATTTTAAAGTAAATAACTGCCAATACTTGGTGGTGGTTAAACGACGACAAATTCTCCCTCTTTCTCTTTTTTTCTTTAATTAAAAGGCTTCAAATTGGCCATTTGATTAATGAAAGAAATCAAATCGGAAAGCAGAAGTCATATACAAGTCGTGTGGCATAAGCCAACAATATTGAAAATCATCACTCAGAGCTAAAACTCCATAAATGACTTATCCAAGAATAAATATGCCCACTTGACACCTAGCAAGTTTATTCAAGTAGAGAAGTGTATCCAGACTCTTTTGTGATTGGTGCCTCCTTAAATCTTAGAAAAGGGTTTTATTAATTGTTGCAAGGCCCATTATACTTTAGAGAAAGATTTAGTGTATTTTTATATTACACTTAAGTGCAATATGACTAGACACTAAATCTATGTGGCACTTAATAATTGAGTTGTCACTTTGTCATTTCTCATGTGAGTGGTGCCACATGAGTTTAGTGTCTAATCATGTTACACTTAAGTGCAATAAACAAGTACACTAAGTCTTTCTCTATACTTTATGAGATGGCATTTTGGACTTTTGAGGGGATAACACATACAAAAGTTGTGTTTTAGTACTTGGAATGAACATGTATCTGGAGGCTTAGGTATAGCTCTATTTTAGAAAGTGGTGTAACGCGTGGAAGTCAAGCTTCTCTCTCTAGACTTTCTAGAGAGAGAAGCTCTGGGATTGTTAGGGCTTGGCCGTTCCCTTCGTCTCCCCTTAGGGGAGGGGGCTCAGCCCCCTCCCCCGTCTCCGTCTCCGTCCTCATCTTTGCTTCCGGTACTCCTGTCGTTTTTTGTTCGGGTGGAGTTCTCCCCCCGCCCCGTCGCCGTCGCTGCGGAATCGCCTCCGTGGAGGTATTCTTCTCGGGCACCATCGACTGTTCAAGGTTTCTCTTTGTTCGTATCCAGCTGTGGTTAAGGCTCTGTTTCGGTGGAAAGGAGTTTCTTCAGACCCTCGTTGGTCCCCCTCCTCCCCCCGGTGGTAAGGTTTGGTTTCTCCTTCTCCAAAGGAGATTTTGGCTCCGACGATTTAGGGCTTTCCTCGTTGTCGGAGGATCCGTTCCCCAGTCCGTCTGGTGGTTCTGTCTGTTCGTCTGGCAGCGACTCTTCTTTGCGCATACTTGAGACTCAGATCAGTGGCAGCTGCAAGAAGCATCAAGGTCCCAGCTCCTCTACCACTCCTCCTTTCCCCAGATCGTCGGGGTTTTAAGGATTTCTGCTCGTGATTGAGGCTTCTTCCGCACTTCATGTTCATGAGTGCGTCTTCCGAGCATACCGTCTGCTGCGCTTGTATGATGCAGCCGTTCTTCTCTGGAGTGGATAGTAGTCAAGATTTGATGCTCTCTTCTCTCTGGATGCTGGGTTGTTCATCCGAGCATATCTTGTGCACTTTGTTTGGAGTTCGCTTGGCTGCAGATTGGTGTTTCCCCTGTTGTTTAACCCACTTGTCCTATTTTCTATTGTCTTCATCTTGGATTATGGTAGTCGGTATGGGTAGTCTGTGGCCACCTTACCTGTCTGCGTACAGGGGATGGCTGGATGTACCTACTGTGACTGTTTTCTTCGTACTTCTCTTGGTAATATGAATACTATCTCACTTGTCAAAAAAAAAAAAAATTAGAAAGTGGTGTAGCACTTAAGCTTTGAGAAAATAGTTCGAAAGATCTCATTGTATGCAGTAGTACTTGTCACTACGAGGAGACTAGGGTTAACCAACGATATTTTTGGATGGAAAATATCGGTCTAATAATCCGTGAGATATTCCACAAAATCTATTTCATTAGAAGTCTGTCGAAATTTTCGATAGCAATAATTTTGTAGGCAAAATGTCAAAAGTTTTCAACAAGTTCTTCATAGGATTTTTCGATGAAATTATTTCTATTCAAAAATCTAGGTATGAGGTGCCCAAATTATCCAGTTCTTGCTATCGTCTTCCCCAAAGATGAGAGTGTGCCCAGCGGCCCGCAACCCTCTCTCTCTCTCCTCTCTCTCTCTCTCTCTCTCTCTCTCTCTCTCTCTCTCTCCTCTCCTCTCTTCTCTCTCTCTCTCTCTCTCTCCCACCGCCCACCTGCGATCACCGCCACCTCTAACCGACCGCTACCGCCACCACCTCTCGACTGCTTAATTGCGACTGTTGTTGTCTCCAACTGCCGCTGCGTACTGCCACTATTACAGTCGCCTCTGCCTACTGGTGGTGGTGCTGGACCGGGCGGTGGCAGTGCCTTTGGAGGGGGTGCCTAGTTGGGTGGTGTTGACAGCCCAATATTAATGGGCCTTACCAGGATTGGGCCAGTCCATCAAAGGCCCAATGCACCCATTATCTCATAGAGGAGGGGGTTCAGGTCATCCCATATTGGAGGTGAGTTTATGAAACATGTCACCACACTTCCCCTCCTTAAAAAGGTTGCTTACGGCAGAAGCAAAAAAATAGGCAGCAACAAAAAGGCAAAAAGAGAGAGAGAGGGGGGAGAGAGGATTGCTTGGATAGAAAAAAGCCCTCCCTTCCCCTACTTCTTCTTGCTCCTGAAGGCGATCTGCGGCGGCAATAGGAGAAAGAAGGATGAGCAGGAAGCCACAGTGGAGAGAGAAGGGTTTCACTGTAGTGTCATCTCTTCTTTCATATTTTTATAGTCTTTCTTTCCCAAATATTATATATTCACCCCCCCCCCCCCCCTTTCGTGTATCTACTTGGGCTACCATGAAACTTGTTCTACAGTAAAACATTTAGGCCTTTTGTCTCCATGTGAGAGTGCTTTCACAATGGCATACTTTTAATGTGTTCATCTCAAGCATTCTAGTCCCATCCGAGTGGGTTGTGTACTATCATATCCTCCCCTTTTTATTTTGGTTTGCTGCTCCTTTTGTATACGGAGTTGATGGGTTCTTTCCCCAAAATGATGAGCTGGGTAATTTAATACCCAATCTCACTCACAAAGGAACCAATATGTGAGACCGGCGAGTTCTTCCCATCCGCCGAAATGTGTGCCTTCCATTTCTATACCATATTTTATTTATTTTTGCCATTGTCCTTTCATAGTGGATTTTTCTGGAGCATATACTCTTTCTCCTCTTTTGAATATCTGCTACAGATTCATCAATGTAGTGAGCTTCAATGATAAGAGTTGGACAATTCAATGTCTAGGCTCTGTCTCGGGCTCCAATGCAACTCGTTCATGACTGAACCTTGTAAATGATGTGATCATTTCTTCCTCATGATCGGATCCCCCATATTTTGCCCGTGTTAAGCATGATTATGTGCTGCAGAATCGAAATTACATAGAGCTTTAAACACAAAGGGTTGGATAATTGATATTTAGGACCCATTTAAGCTTAAATATGGTTCTATTACATACTGGACATCGTGTCATCCCAACCTGACGCTCAGATCATTTGCACATTTTGAGGACCGTGCATAAATAGCACTGCAAAATCGCAGTGCCTTGAGGCTGCAGACACAAAAGGTTAGATAGCCTTATATCTATGCCTCTTCTGGGCCTGGAAATAATTCGTCTATGGTTTGAATATCATCCCGCTCCATCCCGGTGTTCGGACTCTTCGTATATCTCGTGTATCATGCACGACAAGTGCTGCTGAATCGCGCAGACCTGAGAATAGTACTGTTGAATCAGCAAGGCCCCATGCTGAATTATCTGAACAGGGAACCTACTGAATCAGCAAGGCCCCATGTTGAATCATGTGAACAGAGAACCTGCTGAATTGACAAGGCCCCATGCTGAATCAATGAGCAGTGAACCTGTAGAATCAGCAGGGTTCCTTGCCGAATCAGTGACCAAGAACTCTGCTGAATCTGCAGGGCCTCTTGCTGAATCACATGAACAGACCTCCTGCTAAATCACTTAGGCAGAGGCATCAGTCTTGCCGATTCAACTATAAATAAAGAAATCCATGGGATTTTAGGTTAGATGATACGATATCTATACCCGGTTAAATGGACTCAAACAACATTCGATCACCAACCAGTTTCGTTTATGGTCTCGGTATCAACCGGTCCCCTAGTAGACGTGCCTTGGGAACCGATATCGTGTGCCATTTGAGTGATGTCATTCTTTGACATACACTTGCCTTTGGTACCGTCTCCATTGTCGTGGACGAGTATCGTGTTCTCCCCCCCCCCCCCCCATCATCCAACACATAAGGGGAGATGCTGCTGGATTTTCGTTTGAACATTCAATCGGTGTGTCCTTTCTTGCTATCCACTGGTTGAGCGAGTTCGAATCGGTGTGCCCTTTCTTGCTATTCCACTGGTTGAGCAAGTCTGCAACTTCTCAATAGTGTCTTGCTGATTCAGTCAGGTTTTGCCGACTCGATCAGTCTTGCCGATTCAGCTAGGTTCTGCCGACTCAGTTGTGTTCTGCCGATTCAGTCATGTCTGCCGACTTAGTCGTGTCTTGCCGAATGAGATGTCTGTCCCACTGAATGGTTGTGCCAATGATGCCGACTGAGCACACAATGACCGAATAGTGCCGACTCACGAGCAGAACTTTGACTATCTTGTTTCAAATGGAACAAAGAGAATACATTGGAACTATTCTATAAATAAAAGAAATAAACAAAACAACAAATAACAAATGACCAAATAAAAGAAGAGGTCAAATGATGATAATAATAATAATGACAAAAGGAAAGAAAAGAAATAATGATAATAATGGCAAAGGCTCCAGTTTGATTGTCTTTGGGGGTCCTACATCAATTGCGCCATTTTAGAGGGGTTATACATGGATTATCCCTTTTAAAAGAGCATAATTGATCCTGCATGGATTACTCTTTTAAAAGAGCATACTCCATCCCACATGGATTACCCCTTTAAAAGAGCACAATTGATCCTACATTGATCGCTCTCCTTTCAAGAGGAACCCAATTGACTGGAGCCCAGCCAACTTTTTTTAATGAGCAAACAACGCACCTCTCTCCATAAACTAAATTTGTGCCATTATATTCAAGCAAAAATTGGAAAGGTACATCAAAACTACCTCACAAGCAAAAAAAGTAATGAAAAATAAAAAGACCAAAAATCTCAATGAATTGACTTCTATCTAATAGACACCTTTCCTTATTGCCACTGTGGCTTAAATCCAAAATATTATTTTACACTTTTATCGGATGTTTCCATTACAGGCCACAGGCTCCTTTTAATCTGGCGATTAATTAAGGGTCTTCTCTCTTAGAGAGATGTAATTAACATCATTGTGCTTAGGCAATGACAGAATATTGGACCCAACCCGATATTCACTTTCGTTTGACGAAGTTAACGGCGCGCAAAGAGACCTAAAGCCCTTCGACTCTCGGAGGCAGAACATGTTGTCACTATGTGACTGGCACGTCTGCGCTCTGCAATTATAGATTCATCTTTCGTCTTTGTGACTTGCTTAGCACTAGATGGGACTTGAATTGTAATATGCAACTATATACATACGAGAACATAATAAAATAAATTTAAATAATTTGATGGATATTTTTTTTTTCATTTCCGCAGGTGGTGGAGCAGAGCTTGGCGGTAGTGGCGAACTTGATGTTAGGGTTGGACTTGGCGGCTGCTTTGGCAGTGGTGGCGTCGTATGGAGGAGGGCACGGTGACAGATTGGGAGGCAGAGTGCGAGGCATGTTCGAAGGTGGGTTGGGCTTGGTGGGGTTTTGGTCGATGGCGGTAGGGGCGGACCCACGTTAATGGTGGGGGTGGCCATGCCCCCCCCCCCCCCCCCCCCCCACCATTTTGGCTCTCTTTAATTTTCTTATTCCGCCCCCCCCCCCCATACTTTATCCTGCGTCCGCCCCTGGATGGTGGTGTCTGTGGAGGGGGACTGGGTGGTGGTTTCGGAGGGGATATAGGTGGTGGATTTGGAGGTGGCTTTCCCTGGTGAGGATTATCTCAGTTACACCCGTTATATATGTTTGGCATCTGCTCATAATAATGTTAGAAATGCCTGATTTGTGTGTCTTTTCTGTGCCCTCTTGTTTACCATCTAAGATTAATGAGTAATGCTACGCTCCCGGCACTACCGGGAGCGCAGCCTACGTGGAGGGGCCGCGCCCCTCCACCCACGCAACGCGTGGAGGGGCGGGCCCCCCGTATTAAATGCGCCCAGTTTTTTTTTTTACATTTTGTGCACACAAATGATGTATTTATATAACATTTAATGCGGGGGGCCCGCCCCTCCACGCGTCGCGCGTGCGGAGGGCCGTGGCCCCTCCACGTCGGCTATGCTCCCAACAGTGCCGGGAGCATAGCATTTCTGAAGATTAATAGTACTGCTCAAAATCTTGTATATCTTTGGGTGAATTTAATGTATGCAACCATCTATTTGATCTAGTGAATGATGAAGACTTAAACACTTACCCTAGCTCTCTTTAATTTATTTAGTTGTGGATAATCCAATTTTCATCCTAACTGATGCAAGTAAATCTAAATTAACTGGCGTTGATTTGGCAAACAAAGACTTGTTTGGATGAAACCTATAAAAACTATAGGTTTATCAAAAACATTGATTTGGCACCCTGTTTCTGGCCTCCGCCGTGGACCTTCTTGACTTGCGTTGTCTCCGTTTCGTCTCTCTTTCAGCCGCTCCCCCAATGGTCCCGTACCTGTTTTAAATCCGGCAACGTTGAGAAGCTCACAGTGGTCGCGGCGGAAGAAGCCAGCGACAGCGACGTGGCAACCGATTGCAGAGGAGGCGTGGTTCTCAAGCCCGGGGAGTGCAGACGATCTAGCGACGTAGCGTGGGCGGGAGCAGCGGCTGGTGGGGGAGAGTTGGCCGCTTCGTTGGTCTCTCAACCTCTCTCTTTCTGTATGTGCATCTATGTGTGTGTGTGTGTGTGTGCGCAACACCGAAGGAGGGGAGAGGGTCAAATGGGGGCAGGGCATCAGAAGCAGCGGTGTGAGGAGTACTGGCCGGTGCGGCGGGCCGGGCCATGGTGGTTGAAGGCGTGGGCCGCGAGCAGAGAACACATGCGCGCGCCGCGGGGAGGGGGGTCATAGGCACTGGCACGACGGGCTGTGCAGAGGCAGTGGGTGTGATGGGGTTGCTGGAGATTCGAGAGAAGGCAAAGAGAAGAAGACGGCTACTATACTAAGTACGTGGCACCGTACTTGGGATTTTTGGACGTTCACAGAGTCTCCCGGAGGTAGTGAAGCTTTGGCGGAGGGCTCCTCACCACTTTCCTCGGTATCTACCTAGACCTCTGCCGAGCTATGGCGTTCTTCCTCTGCCTGTTCACCCACCGTCTCCGAGGCAGTGGTCGACAACTTCTTCGCGTCCTGCACTTAATGCTGTAAGGAGCAGACGTAGTAGTGGGGGCTGCTAGTTGGCGCGGCGACAGGGGGGCAACAATGAAGTTCTTTGGTTGGGAGGAGGCTGCGAGGACGTGGGGGAAGGGGACGAAGGCGGAGAGGATAGAGGGAGCATCTCGACAGTGGTGGCGTGGCGGCCAACTTCACCCCTGGAGGTCCTAGGTGCGTACTTGTGGAGGTCTCACTACAGTGACCTGTAGATGGAGTGGAGGGGACGACCCACTTGGCCCTGGAAGGCCACTATGGCAATGCCTTTGTAGGGGCACACCTCTTCCTAAGAGGTAGGGAGCTTTGCGAGGCACCAGTTTGGAGGGCGGCGGTGGCCATTAGAAAAGTAAGAGGAAGGCCAAGGAAGAGAGGAAGAGGAGAGAGTTTGAAAATGTTTTGGGAGTTTAAACGTTTCGTCTGCTACGTCACTGTGTTTCAAACATTTGAAAGAAAGTTTAGGAGTCTCGAGAGAGATAGCTTCAAGGTGGGAAAATAAGTAGTGAAAAAAATTGAAAGGAGAAGATTTCTCTGTTGACCACGTGTGCAGAAGGTATTTTAGGCGGAAAAATTCTACTCCTAATGTTGCCACCTACTTCTAAAATTGAGTATTATAATATAGTATAAATATAGATAGTATAGAATATTGTTGGAAGGAGGAGGCAGTGTAGGCCAAAGGTGAGGAATCCAAATGGGAGTCAAACTCCCATATATAAAGTTGGAGTCCGAGATGAAACTCCCCAGTCCCCACGTATATGTACGAGAGTTGGACTCGGTCCTCCCTCCACGAACTCCCATAACAGGAGGGAGTGAGAATCCCGAATGGAAGGGAGAAGTCTGCTGGGACTCCACCTGCCTCCTGGTTAACCAAGTCAACCTCATGCATCCTTCTAGGCTTCTACCCATATGTCCGGCGATTTCTAGGCACAGAAAACTTGCGAAGAAAAGGGAAAGAAGTTTGCTATTGTCGTTGTCTATGTGAACGTTACATGCAGAATCCATTCCATGATCTGTTGCATTGACGAGTTCTTGTTTCCGGTGACGAGCTTCTCAACAGAGACTCACGTAACAAATGTGTTGGAACCCTTTGTCTTTTGATGATCACAAAACACTTGTTATATTTGTTAACAAGTTTGCAAATTGTATGCAGAAAATAGGGCATTCATAAGGGTAAAAAGGTCTTAAAAGAAGCTCCTTTGTGTCAAGTATTGAAGGAGTCGACTCCGAATATGCAGGAGTCAACCCCAGAAAAACTCAGTTTTTCTGGGTCGACCCCGGCTCTTCAAAGGAGTCGACCCCAGTTGGAAAGCCTGTCCTGCAGTCTTGAAGGAGTCGACCCCGGAATGCAGGAGTCGACCCCAGAAAAACTCAGTTTTTCTGGGTCGACCCCAGCCCTCCAAAGGAGTCGACCCCAGTTCATTTGGTGTTGTTCTGCCCAACTGGAGTCGACCCCCAATTTGTATTGGAGTCGACCCTGACTCTTCCGGAGTCCACCCCAGCTAAAGTGGGAGTCGACCCCGGAGTTGCAGAAGTTTCTGAAAGTGCTTTTTGAGCACCTTTTTGACCAAGACCTCTTCTTGTCTTCTCTCAAACGGCTATCTTTGAAAGGGTATATAAAAGACACCTGGGGGAAACCCTAGGCAAGGATTTTCGTGGAGAAGTGTGCCTCCTTCTAGAGTTCCATCCAAAGCTTCTTCTCCAAGCATTTTGTGCCTTCCAAAGCTTCCATCTGCTACAGTCTTCCTGAAGGCGTCTTTTTGAGGAGATCTTTGCTTCATCAGAGCTTCATCAACATCTGAAGATCATCCTCTGAGCTTGGCATTGTGTTTGCTTGTTAACATTATCTCTTTCAGTTCTTTTCTATTGTTGGGTGAGCTAGGCACCGCATCAACTAGCTGTGTTTTGGTGAGCTAGGCACCGGGCTAACTAGCGGTTTGTTGGTGAGCTGGGCACCGTTTCAACCAGCGGTTGTGTTCATCTCTTAGTGAGGGAAATCTCACCGTGTTGGTGAGGACTGGACGTAGGTAGACCAACGGGGGTCTTACCGAACCAGGATAACTGCGTGTCTTCGTGTGCTTGCTTCCTTCTTCCCTCTCAGTTCTCCTTGTTTTGCATTCGTTATCATTTCTGCATTAGTTTCCGTTGTCATTCAAGACAAAGTTTTAAAGCCCTATTCACCCCCCTCTAGGGCTAGTCATAGTCTAGATCCTTTCATTTGGTATCAGAGCAAGGTCACTAGTTTAAAGGGTTTCACAACCTCTAGTGTGGATTGACTATGGCTGGTTTTGGAGAGCAGAGTGCTTTCACTGAAGGCAACTCTACTAATAGGCTCCTCTGTTCATGGCAATAACTATAGCTATTGGAAAGCTAGAATGACTATCTTTCTGAAAGCTATGGATTATGAGCTATGGAACATCGTGGAGAAGGTCCTTATGTTCCTAAGGAACCTGAAAAGGATTGGACTCCTGAAATCTTTAAAAAGTTGTCTATGAATGCCAAGGCGATTAATGCTTATTTTGTGCTTTAGATGCTAATGAATTCAATCGTGTTTCTATGTGCAGCAGTGCAAAAGAGATTTGGGAAAAGCTTCAAGTGACATATGAAGGAACTTCTCAAGTCAAAGAAACGAAGATAAATCTTCTTGTTCACAAGTATGAGTTGTTCAAGATGGAAGAGAAAGAGACCATAACAGAGATGTTCAAGCGGTTCACGGACATCACGAATGGGCTCAAAGCCCTTGGTAAAGAATACTCTATCCCTGAACTCAATAGGAAAATTTTAAGATCTTTGCCTATGTCTTGGAATCCCAAGGTGACGGCAATTGAAGAGGCAAAAGACCTCTCACAAATTTCTTTGGATGCTCTCATAGGATCCTTAATGACCTATGAGATCAATATATCGAGGGATAGATGACTCTAAGAAGAAAAGAGTCTTGCCCTCAAAGCTACTAACGTGTTAAATGAGTGTGTCAGTGAGGATAGCAATGAAGAGATCGATGATGAAGAGATTGCCTTAATGACGAGGCAATTCAAGAAGTTTCTGAACAAACGTCGATCCAACTTCCAACCAAGAAACAGAAGATTTCAGAAGAAGAATCAAGCTAAAGGGAAACTTCCAAGAGCGAGGAAGTCACTTGCTTTGAGTGCAGAAAGCGGGACATATCCGGCCTGAATGTCCCGAACTCAAGAAGAAGAAGGCATACACCAAGGGAATGGCAAGACATCAAAAAAGAAGGCTCTTGCTGCTTGGAGTGATGAAGACACCTCCACGGGAAGAAAGTGAAGAGAAAATCGCCAACCTTTGTCTCATGGCCAGATCCGACCATGAGGAGGTAAATTCTGAAACTTTTACATTAGAAGAACTTCATGAAGCGTTTAATGAGTTATATGAAAATTTATTGAATGCAAACTTGAGAATAGATGCTTAAAGAAAAGTATTGATTTAATGACTCATGAATTAAGTGCATCTCGTTTACATGAATGTGAAAATGTTGATATTGTAAATGAGAATACATTGCTTAAGAAAAAGGTTGAAACATTAGAAGAACAAATTCCTAGCCTAAAAGATAATTGTTCTAACCTTCAAAAAGAAGTAGATAGATTAAAGAATGCCTTGTCTACTTTTGTGCGTGGTCGTGATAACTTAGATGCTATTCTTGGTAGCGCAAAAGGCGTGTTTAGAAAAGAAGGAATTGGTTTTATCCTCAAAAATCAAAGCATAAAACCACAACTTCTTTTGTTGGGGCTAAGTTATCTAGTACTCCTTTTGCTACATGCAACTATTGTGGTAAGAAGGGGCATAAAATTCAGAGTTGTTGGTTCCGAAAGAACATCCACAAGATCAAAACAATGTGGGTGCCAAAGGAAACAACCAAAAGTTGGACTAACTTGGATGGACCCAAGCAAGTTTGGGTACCAAAAAATCAAGTGTAAATCTCTTTGTTTTTGCAGGGCCACAGTGGTTCGATGAATAAAGAGTGGTACTTGGATAGTGGTTGCTCTCGGCACATGACGGGAGATAAATCTCAATTTTCCAGTCTTGAAAAGAAAAGCGGTGGAAATGTGACGTTTGGAGATAATAGCAAAGGAAAGGTAATAGGTATTGGTAACATTGGTAAAACTCCCTCTACTAGCATTGAGCATGTGTTATTTGTAGATGGATTAAAACATAACTTGCTTAGTATTAGCCAATTGTGTGATAAAGGTTATAAGTAATCTTTGATGCATCTCATTGCATGTTAACCGATAATGTTTCAAATGAAATCAAGTTTGTCGGTAATCGAAATGGAAATGTTTATACCGTTAATTTGGATGATTTGAATGAGAAGGAGATTTGCTTTGTAGCAAATAACTCCAACCCATGGATGTGGCACCGAAGATTGGGCCATGCTAGCTTTGGAATCATTTCCAAATATCTAGACGTGAGCTTGTGGTTGGTTTGCCTAAAATGAATTTTGATTCAAATGGAGTTTGTGATGCTTGTGCCAAGGGTAAGCAAACTAGAACTTCATTTAAACCCAAGAACATAGTTTCTACCTCTCGGCCTTTGCAACTATTGCATTTGGATTTGTTTGGCCCGACAAGAACTGCTAGTTTAGGAGGTAAACGCTATGGTTTTGTAATAGTCGATGATTTCTCTCGGTTTACATGGGTTTTGTACTTAGCTCATAAAAGTGATGCATTAACTGAATTCATAAAGTTCTGTAAAAAGGTTCAAAATGATAAGGGTTATGTGATTAATGCATCCGTAGTGATCATGGTAAGGAATTTGAAAATCTGCTATTCAATTCATTTTGTGATGATAATGGGTTCAGTCATAATTTCTCTGCTCCGAGAACTCCTCAGCAAAATGGTGTGGCTGAAAGGAAGAATCGGACTTTGATTGATATGGCCCGAACTATGCTTTGTGAATCTGTTTTACCTAGATACTTTTGGGCTGAAGCTATTAATACTTCGCATTATATCACTAACCGTTGTTTGATTAGACCTTTGTTGCATAAGACTCCATATGAACTTTACAAAGGCAGAAAACCGAATATCTCTTATTTCAAGCCATTTGGGTGCAAGTGCTTCATCTTGGTAAATGGCAAAGAGATATAGGTAAGTTTGATCCTAGAAGCGATGAAGGTATATTTGTTGGTTATTCATCTCACTCTAAAGCTTTTCGTGTTTTTAATAAGAAAACATTGGTTGTTGAAGAATCTATTCATGTAATCTTTGATGAGACTAACCAAAATGCTAGAAAAAGAGATGATGAAGATGATGATGCAGAAATCATGAAGGATCAAGAATTAATCATTCATGACTTAGATATCACGGAGCCTAGTGAAGAAGCAATGGATGATCCTACCCAACTTGTTGGTGACGAAAAAGAAAAGGAAGATCCTCCACTTGAAGATCTGCGAGTGTCCTCACCAAGTGATGAACTACCTCGAGCGTGGAAGATCATGTCAAGTCATCCAATCGGTAATGTGATAGGTGATCCGTCATCCGTATGCGAACTCGAAAAACTCAATATCAATGTGATTATATTGCTTTCATTTCTCAATTTGAACCAAAGAATGTTGATGAAGCCCTTCTTGATGAACATTGGTCTATTGCTATGCTTGAGGAACTAAACCAGTTTGAGAGGAACAAAGTGTGGACTTTGTCTCCTCGTCCGAATGACCATCCCGTGATCGGAACCAAGTGGGTTTTTCGAAACAAACTTGATGAATCCGTGTGGTAACTCGGAACAAAGCACGTTTAGTTGCCCAAGGATACTCTCAAGAAGAAGGGATAGATTATGATGAGACCTTTGCACCGGTTGCTAGACTTGAAGCCATTAGGATTCTATTAGCATTCGCATGTTCCAGAAATTTTAAATTATTTCAAATGGATGTTAAAAGTGCGTTTCTTAATGGTTTCATTAAAGAGAAAGTCTATGTAGAAAACCTCCTGGGTTTGAGGATCCAAATTTCCCAAACCATGTCTTTTGTCTTCATAAAGCTCTATATGGTCTTAAGCAAGCACCGCGTGCATGGTATGAGAGATTGAGTCAATTTCTTGTTCAACATGATTTTAAGCATGGTTTTGTTGACTCAACTCTATTTATAAAGTGTGTTGGTTCAGATATTTTACTTGTTCAAATTATGTGGATGATATTGTGTTTGGATCTACTAAAGAAAAATTGTGCAAGATTTTTCTGAGTTGATGCAGGGGGTTCGAGATGAGCATGATGGGTGAGCTCAACTTCTTTCTCGGACTTCAGATCAAACAAAGTCATGATGGCATCTTTGTAAGTCAATCAAAGTACACGAAGGAATTGCTAAAGAAATATGGATTCAACAACACCAAGCCTCTTCCAACGCCTATGTCTACAACAACAAAATTGGATAATGATGAGCTTGGTAAGCCTGTTGATTCTAAGCTTTATCGAGGTATGATCGGATCTCTACTTTATTTAACTGCAAGTAGGCCCGACATATTATTTAGTGTTTGCATGTGTGCGAGATTTCAAAGCTCGCCTAAACAATTGCACTTAATTGCCGTTAAGCGAATCTTTCGATATCTTGCTTCATCGGTTGATTTTGGTTTGTGGTATCCCAAAGGATGTTCTTTCGACTTGGTTGGTTACACCGATGCGGACTATGCTGGGTGTAAGGTTGATCGGAAGCACAAGCGGAACATGTCATTTCTTGGGAGGTTGCCTCATTTCGTGGTCCTCCAAGAACAAAATTCCGTTGCTCTCTCGACGGCCGAAGCCGAGTATATAGCAGTCGGGAGTTGTTGCACACAAGCATTGTGGATTAAACACCAAGTAGAAGACTATGGGATATGCTTGTCTAAAATTCCGTTGCTTTGCGATAATACAAGTGCCATAAATTTATCGAAAAATCCGGTTCAACATCTCGCACTAAGCACATTGAAGTACGTCATCATTTCATTAGAGATCATGTTTCTAGGGGTGATATTGAATTGAATTTTGTTGACACCACACACCAATTAGCTGATATTTTTACTAAACATTGTGTGAAGACCGGTTTACATCTTTGCGCCGTGAATTGGGCATGTGTTCCTTTTCTATAAACACTACAAATTTGCCCAACTCAAAATGATGATGAGAAAGAGCCCTTGAATTCATTCCTATATTCCTTGAATTATCCTTAAACTCCTTGTAATCATTCTTCAAACCTGCCTTGTTAAATCAAAAAAAAAAAAAATTGCTTTAGGCGGAGTCGACTCCACCTTATGTGGGAGTCGACCCCCTTGGGCCGAGGTCGACCTCCACTTTTCTGGAGTCGACCCGGCGCTAGGGCTGGGTTTAAAGGGGGGGCCCTCCTTCTCCTCCCTTTCTTTCAAACCCGCCGCCGCCGCCTCACTTCCTCTCCCTCTTTTCTTTCCCGCGCGAAGGGGGATCTTCCTCCTGGTTTGGGGCCGACCCCAACCTCTTCCTCCTCTGTTTCTTCTTCTCCTCTCCTCTCCCATTCCTTCTCTTCCTCTTTTCTCTCTCCTTGCGGCTGCCCCTCTCCTTGCGGCTGCTGTCTCTCTCCTGGCGTTGCCATGGCTCCTCCCAAGCTCTCCGACAAGGGCAAAGCAAGGCAACTCCCTCCAAGAGGTCCCGCTCCAGTTCAGGCTCTCGTGATGAGGCTTTGATGGTAATCTCTTTAGAAGTCTTGAAGCTTTTGAGTTTTACTCCTCGGATATAGTTGCAAGAAAAGTGCATATGGGAAGATGATCGATTTTGGTTTCTTTGCGGCTGCTGGATATGATCTTGAGGGGTTGTTTGAGACCTTGGGCTGGGTTCCCTATGTCTCCATGAATGAAAAAGTCTACCCTCATTTAGTCAACTTATTTTATGCAAATCTTGTGGTGAGTGATAAGAATTAGCACATATGTGAAGGGTGTGCACATTCCTCTTAGAGTATCTCTGCTTTCTGAGGTTATGGAAATTCCTGTTTACAAGATGTTCACTACATTTCTGCTTTAGAATGTCGGACTGAAGCTTACCGCCGTATCCTAGAAGCCGATGTAGCTCCTCAGCATATTGGAAGAGTAAATGCCATTCTTTTCCGGCTCTTCATCGTTTTCTGCATAAGTTGGTTTGCTCCACTTTAGTCCCTAGAAGTGGCAGCATGGATGGTGTTACGGATGATCACATTTTGCTTATTCAAGCTCTTCTAGATGGAACTCATGTGGATCTCCCGAACATCACTTTAAATTATATTCGGGATGTTGTTGGTGTGCCCAAGAGATCACTTATTTATGGAATGCTTATCACTAGAATTTTGAGGAAGTATAAGGTCAGTTTTTCTGGAGAAGAAAGTAAGAGTTTGTCTGGTTTTGATGTCATTGATGGTGGCACCTTGGCCCGTATGAAGATGTCCATTCAAGCTGGGTGTTTGTTCGCACTGGATCTCGTACTCCTCAGAAGGGACAGGGTCCCCCTGATGGCGATGGTGATGATTTTGTTCTATCCACTCCGGGCGCTACTCCGGGTCCTTCCAGGCCTCGTGCTCCTGATGATCAGTTGTCTCAGCTATTCTCGGAGTTTAGCTCCTCAGTGTTTGCTCGTTTGATTCTTGGATACTCGTCTGATGCCATGGATTCCAAATTTGATGATCGTTTGGCTCTTTGGAATCCAAGTTGATGACCTTCGCACAGATATTCATGTGTTCAAGATGCAGCAAGATCGGATTGAGAAGTTGTGGAGACTGTTGCCAAGCGTCAAGATTTAGTGCTGGGAAATCATCAAGAGATCAAGAAAAATCTGAAGGACCTAGCCGCAGCTGGAAAAATTATGTGGGACTCCCTCACTCAGCCTCCTCCTCCTCCACCTTCTCTTTGACCTCTCTTACTCCTTCCATATCTCCTTTCCTTCATCCACTCTCATGGCTCTTATTTACTCATCTCTTTTTGAACCGGGCTACATTCTCTCCTCTCCTTTTTTTTGACGATGACAAAAAGGGGGAAACTTGTGTTTTTTGATGTTAGTTATGTGATGAGATGGCACTATGTGATAGAACCTTAACTTTACTCTTCTTTTGTGAATGGCTTTTAACGGTGCTCATAGTTAGGGGAGATTTCATCTGTATCTTTTTGTAAGAAAGATCATCGTGTAACTTTGTGAGTTGTGAATGGAAAACCATGTCCATCCTTGAGAAATTCAAATGAATTAGTGTTTCAATTACATGCCTTAAGTGTTGAGAATTTTGTGTTACATGCCTTAATGTGTTGAGAATTTTGTGTGAAGTTGTGCTTCTAACTAATGTGCCTTATTGTGTTTAAACAAGTGTTTTGGTATCATTGATAGGTTAGACATAATGATTATTTGTGTGGGTGTTTTGTCATCATCAAAAAGGGGAGATTGTTGGAACCCTTTGTCTTTTGATGATCACAAAACACTTGTTATATTTGCTAACAAGTTTGCAAGTTGTATGCAGAAAACATGGCATTTCATAAGGTAAAAAGGCCTTAAAGAAGCTCCTTTGTGTCAAGTATTGAAGGAGTCGACCCCGAATATGCAGGAGTCGACCCCAGAAAAACTCAGTTTTTCTGGGTCGACCCCGCTCTTCAAAGGAGTCGACCCCAGTTGGAAAGCTGTCCTGCAGTCTTGAAGGAGTCGACCCCGGAAATGCAGGAGTCGACCCCAGAAAAACTCAGTTTTTCTGGGTCGACCCCAGCCCTCCAAAGGAGTCGACCCCAGTTCATTTGGTGATGTTCTGCCCAACTGGAGTCGACCCCCAGTTTGTATTGAGTCGACCCTGACTCTTCTGGAGTCGACCCCAGCTAAAGTGGGAGTCGACCCCGGGTTGCAGAAGTTTCTGAAAGTGCTTTTTGAGCACCTTTTTGACCAAGACCTCTTCTTGTCTTCTCTCAAACGGCTATCTTTGAGAAAGGGGTATATAAAGGACACCTGGGGGAAACCCTAGGCAAGGATTTTCGTGGAGAAGTGTGCCCCCTTCTAGAGTTACATCCAAAGCTTCTTCTCCAAGCATTTTGTGCCTTCCAAAGCTTCCATCTGCTACAGTCTTCCTGAAGGCGTCTTTTTGAGGAGATCTTTGCTCATCAGAGCTTCATCAACATCTAAAGATCATCCTCTTGAGCTTGGCATTGTGTTTGCTTGTTTAACATTATCTCTTTCAGTTCTTTTCTATGTTGGGTGAGCTTGGCACCGCATCAACTAGCTGTGTTTTGGTGAGCTAGGCACCGGGCTAACTAGCGGTTTGTTGTGAGCTGGGCACCGTTTCAACCAGCGGTTGTGTTCATTTCTTAGTGAGGGAAATCTCACCTTGTTGGTGAGGACTGGACGTAGGTAGACCACGGGGGTCTTACCGAACCAGGATAAATCTACGTGTCTTCGTGTGCTTGCTTCCTTCTCCCCTCTCAGTTCTCCTTGTTTTGCATTCGCTATCATTTCTGCATTAGCTTCCGTGTCCATTCAAGACAAAGTTTCAAAGCACTATTCACCCCCCTCTAGGGCTAGCCATAGTCTAGATCCTTTCAAATGATATCGTTCAACCATGAAAGATTGGTCATCATCCTTGATCTGTCCATCCCATGGTGCATGGGTCCAAATAGAGTGATTAGTTCTTTTTTCTCTTTTTTACTTTCCATTCAAATTTCATATTTTTCTACCCCCAGTGGACTGGTATTCTGCATCGTCAACGTCAAAAATTAAGTTCGATGGATATAGTTTTCTTCACTCTTTTGGTTATCTCAAGTAAAAACTTCAAACAATGTGCTTAGTTTGTTCAGTTGCAATGTCATTGACCTTCCCTGTAGTATCTTCAGTGTCAGCTTCTGGTTTTGTCCCATCTCTTGTTTCACTGCACTTCTAAATCCACTTTACTTGGCAGCTGATTTCGAATTTCAAATCCCAATTCAACCTGTCAAAATCTTAAAAGGATTATTTGATCACCGAATCATTTAGTTTAGGCTTCAAATATCCAGATACCAGTTTTTGAAATCACCAGCTAGCTAGTTCTAAATTTGTTGTGAGAAATATTTAATGTTCTATTTTTGAAACATTAGTTTCAAAATATTTGAATTATGGATTTCGGTGGCTTCGGACTGCAATTGAAATCAAGTAGGAGTCTCTCATAGACCGACATGATTTTGAAGCATAAAAGTGTATGATATTATAAACATAGAGGAACATTATAGAGCGATCTCTGCCTCCGGAAACATGGAGAAAATATCATAGAACAGTGTCTGAGAAATCTGGAGCATCCCTCAGATCCCACACCACCCTTTCTTGCATACCTAAGGTTGTGCAGATGTAGTAGCATACACTCTTGTCAGACCCAAGAACAAGTGAAGCTGCAAGGCCATCCCTGTTGAGACACACATGTCTTGCTTTGGACTCTTTTTTTATCATAACAACCTTCCAACTTTCTCCACTTGGTTCTCCAATGTGTGAATCTTGATGTGTAATCCTTTAGCAAAGTCCACATGTGAGTAGTTCATGATGAGATGGTGAAAGAACACGACGAACTCGAGCTTGGCGAGCTCCGCTCCAGGGCAAAGACGCGAGCCTCCACCAAATGCCATGAAGTTGTTGCTCTTCTTGATGCCAGAGGACCCTAAGAAGGCAGCAACAAGATGAGGATGTACATAGAAAGGTTACATGATGTGATGCGTGCATTTAATTTAAATAAAAAAAACAGTTTTTAACATTATCTCTTGACACCAAATTTGACACGGCAAAGGGAATGTGTCACAATATTGTAAGGGGAATGTGTCACAATATTGTCTTTTATGAAGTGCCCACTATATCTTATTGTCGAATGATGATGTGACATGGTTGTGTTTATTAGATTTAATTTGGTGTCAAGAATGTTGGAGTTATTAAACTGATTTTCTAATTTTAGACCATAGAAAAGATGCTGCTGTGTGAGCTGCTCAATTGATTAGAAAATTGGTGGTGTGTCTCCTGTACAAGCTAGTGATGTAACTTTGCCCATGTTATCAATTAAAAACTCATTTTTAAATTACACTCAAGTTTCTTTTTTTCTGAATAAGATCCCCCCCCCCCCTAGATAATTTGTACAAGTTGTTCCATCTGTATGCAATTTGTGGATTGTGGTGCATACCTTCCACCTCCATGGATTGAACTGTCTTGGATCTTCAAACAATGAAGGATCCATATGCACTGCCCAAAAGGCAGCCATCACACTGAACCCTTGAGGAATTATATGCTCTGGATTAAGAGAAAGAGAGTGGAAAAAGTTTTAGAAAGATGAGCACAGTAATTTGTCCAAAGAATTAATGCAAGAATATTGACCCTCATGGTTACCTTCATATTGGAAGTCTTTGACGGCCTTCCGTTGCACATACTTCGCGATGTTTCCAAGTCTCAGTGACTCGTAGAAAACCTTCATAAAGATTTCATGTTGATGAATGGGAAGATGTCCAAAGTGCAGGTATATGAGAAGACCATGTATGAAATGCTTGCTTTGAGAGGGAACTTACACAATGAGTGAACTCCAGTTGCTTGTAGTCTTCCCAACCCAATCCAGACTTTTCTTTCTCCTTCTTTCTCTCAACAATCGCATGATGCTCTTCCTTCAAACAACCAAGGAATTAATTTAAAGCAGTTCCTTATGTCCTAATTAAAATACTTAGTGCACACTTTGGTGTGCACTAAGTATGGCACACCCACTAGGGGTGTGCCATTTGTCCCTTAGGGGATGATATCATAAATGTGTGGAAAGAGTTCTATTTACCTGCATTTGCTTCAATGCTTTAGGGCAGCCATCAAGAAAATAGATAGCCAAAGCTATGGATTTTGCACTTGTGTCATGTCCACCAAACAGAAATCCTAGGAGAAAATCCCCAGTTTGTTCTTCTGTGTAGTTGGAGTTCTCCAATGTCCAGGTGAGGAGGTCATCTTCCACATCTATTCTTCCATCCCTCAACTTGTTGATCCTCTCTTCTCTTTTCTGTCTAATGACATTCAGGATATTTGATCTTGCCTTTATTAATCACGAAAGGAGATAGAAAACCCATCAGCTAAACTCATTGACTAATAACAAAACATTACAACAAATATAGAATACACCAAAGTTATCTTTGGATTGATGTCAACGTTTTCTACATTATCAGTTCTTTAATAGATCGAACCAAAGACTAAATGCTACCAATGGTGCTTTGTTTATCTTTTGAATGAAGGTATTCTTAGTGCATCTGTTGCACTTTCTTGTTGCACTTCTAGTACTGAACTTTAGGCCTCTCTAACTTGCCAAATTACTATTGACACATTATGTCCATTCAATGAAGAGGCCAAAAGTGCATTAGAAGTGCAATAAATCTTTCTAGGTATTAATCTTATTGAGCAATACATAGTTCAACTTAAGTGTATATTAAGTGAAGTGATAAGATAGAGGGAGCGAATTGGTTCATAAGAAAATGAGAAGATCATGAGACAAAACTTGATCGCTAAGTTGATCACTTATTTTTTATCAAAAGTTATATTATCTCATTGAAGATCAATCAGATGAAGATGTATTAATCATTTAATCACTTGCTAAATGTGTATAGTAAGTATTATTCCCCAATTTTTTTTGGGATGGACTAGGTTTAGGGTTTTTACTAACAACTTCAAAGGAGAGTGAGAAGAAAAAAAGTATGTTAGTTAATTTCCTTTTTCCTTTGCAGTTTCAGATAGCTAATTAAGCCTTCATGTTTAAGACAAACATAGCTGGCAGAAAGCCGCCCAATGGTGTTTTGTTGTACCTTTAGAGAATTCCAGTGAGCAGTCCCCGGAAAATTTAGGGGAAGAGACGTCAACCCTTTTGAGAATGTCTCAAACTCCCTCTCCAGCTTCTCTGTGTCGGCGTTGTTTGTCTCCATGCTGAGGATGGCCTTGGCTATCAGTGCGAAAGTAAACTGCATGGTTCCATTTGGTTCTCGTTATTTTATGACAGCAAGTGATTGGGTAGCACTACTAGAAAAGGAAGATATGTAGACGGCTGTAAACCGTCTACAAAAATTATAAAACCGTCTACAAAACGTTTTATAGACGGCTACAGAACCGTCTACACAACCGTCTACGAAAATATCGTCTACAAAACATACGTAGACGACTATTTACAACCGTCTACAAAAGTAATATAAGTAGACGGCTAAATAACCGTCTATATACATAAGTAGACAGGTTCTTGCTCCGTCTATAAAAATAATATATAGACGGTATTTAGCCGTCTACAAAAAAAATATATGTAGACGGCTATTATAATCGTCTACAAAAAATATATAGACACTTATGACAGCCGTTTACAAATAAAATATAAGTAGACGGCTTGTAAACCGTCTACAAATAAATATATGTAGACGGCTATATTAAACATCAACAAAACATTTATATATAGACAGTTAAATTAATCATCTACGAATAAATATGTAGACGGCTTCTACAGCCGTCTACAAAAATGTATATGTAGACGGTTAGCAGCCGTCTACGTATCTTTAGTTCACAAAAAAAAAAAATTGCAAAAGTCTTGCTCCTTATAAATTTGAATCATTATTTACAATGCACTGTAGCAGTCATCCGCTCAGAGCATCCTCACCACTGCAAGATTCCTCATTTAATCTGCCCCCTCCTTCCACACTTGCCCGCTACCATCCCAGCTTCCTGCACCGGCAATGCCCCCCAAGTTCCTCCACCCACAGAAAGCTCCCCACGAACCCACCACCTCCCTGTTGGAGATATCAAGCAACACTACAAGGACAGCCTGTTTTGCTACTGCAAAACAGAGACAATGAAAGGACCAAATAGGAGGAAAACGATGCATATACTTCTAGATCTGAAAAATAAACAACTTAGCATGTTTACATGGGAAACTCTTTCTTATATATGAAGAAAGCCCAAGACGTGCAGACACTGGAAAAACTAGATAAGAAACCAGAACAGAGAATATAGAGGACATCGTGCAACAAACACGATCTCCTTCTCCTAAAAACCAGGAACAATCTTTAACTAAGGAAGACCGGGTCTGATAGACCCAAGACACACCTATCTACGGGTCAGATTTGCATCATATTTCATCACTCCCCCCATGCCCCAGCTCCACTAAAGATCCTGCCTTTGCCCTCCTCCCCTCAGCGTCAGCAGTCATGGAGACCCTCGCCACCAATCGCCACCAGGAGCACCTGCCCCAGCAGCTGCTGCTCGTGTTCCTCTTCGCCGCCGCCCTGTGCGCCTCCGTCGTCCTCAAGAAGATGTGCGTCGACCGCGAGGGGCGTGCGGCCGCGAGGGGAGGCCGCCGGCGTGGTGCGCGTCGTTGAAGCAGGCCCTGCTGGGTACAGTGAGATGGAGCAGCTCGAGGAGGCTGGGGAGTGGGATAGCGGGAGATGGGAGGGTTTGGAACTCCCCGTGAGAGCCGAAGGTGGGTGGGACTCCTTGGTGGAGACCGCCGCCGCAGCGGCCGGCCCTCGTCGCCTCTGTGGCAGCGGCGGATACTGATGGGGGAGAGGTGCGAGCAGCCTCATCCTCTACGACGAGAGGGGCTTCTCGCTGCTGGCGGACTGCTCGGGGGAAGGGTGGTGTTGGCCCGGTGAGAGTAGGAGGAAGGGCTCAGGCAGCAGGGGAAGGCGTCGAAAGGGACATTTATTTATAGAGAAGGTAGATGGGAGAGTGAGAGAGCGCGGGAATAAGTTTTTTGGCAAAAATCGGGGGAGACGATGGCGGGAATAAAATTTGTTGCTGGGTTTGAACTTTGGAGAAGAGAATGGCGGCCAAATAAACTTTTTAGCGGGAAAGAAGAGATGTGCCAATTTGTTTTGGCAAAAACCGGTGGGTGGGGGTGTATATATATAATTATTATATACTTAATTATATTGTATATATTTAGTAAGAATTAATTATATCTATTATCTTCTATAAAATATATGAATATACATATATTTAATTATATATGGAATTGTTTTATATTCATATATATTAAATATTTAATTCATATAGATATACATAGATACATAGAATATTATACATAGATATAGATATACATATATAGATATAGATATATATAGATACACAGAATATATAGAACAAAGATATATAATATAGATATATATATATATATATATATATATATATATATATGTTGGATATGTAGATATATATGTTACATAAATAAATAATGTAGATATTATTATATATATTTCTATTATTAGTATTTATAATATTAAGATATAATATTAGTTAACTATTATTTTTTGTTATTAGTATTTTAAATATTAAGATCGCATATATAGATATAGATCTATATATTATACAAAAACATATTCATACAAGAATATATATATATATATATATATATCTATATACAGTGATAATTGTACTTTCAGCATCCTACAATAGTAATGAGATAAAGATGCATCTTGTACAGTACCTCTTGTTGATAAGATAGAATGTCTTCGAGATCCTTCGTCCGGAGGTTATAAAACACCTACCCCTTCGAGTTGTGAAGGCACAGCAAATTAGTCTAGCCTGGAATATCGTAAGTCTTCCGCCTTTCCGTCTCCCTCTTGTAGAAAGACTATCAAGGTTAAAAGACATATATATATATATATATACAACATAGATACATAAATATATATATGTTGGATATGTAGATATACATGTTATATAAATAAATAATGTAGATATTATTATATATATTTCTTTTATTAGTATTTATAATATTAAGATCTAATATTAGTTAACTATTATTTTTTGTTATTAGTATTTTAAATATTAAGATCGCATATATAGATCTATATATTATACAAAAACATATACATACAAGAATATATATATATAGACACATAGATACATATATATAGTTATTATATAAAAATATATTGATATAGATAGATACATAGATTATAAATAAACAAATATATATATATATATATTATAAATAAATATATAGATGTAGATAGATACATTGATGACTAACTAAAACAAAAATAGATATAGAAATATATAACAAAGATATAATATATTTCTATATATCTATGTAATTTATATTCGATATCTTCTTCAAATTGTTCTTCCTCATATACTTCTTCGATATATTTTTAACTTCGTACTCTAAGACTTGTAAATATGTGTGAGAGAGAGAGAGACATATACAATATTATATGATATATATATATATATATATCAAGGTTCGCCGTACCGATCGGATCGCGTACCGCATTTTCCGTGGCACGGTACGTATCGAACTGTACCGTACCGTTGAGATACGGTGGAAAATTGACATGTTGTGTTGAAACCCATTCTCCTCTTGTAAACTCATTCAAATAATATCTATTTGTGTTGAAATTTAGCTATAAACTAATGTAATGGTTTTACAAATTATGGTGATTTTTAGTTTAATATCTATTTGACATTGAGCTATCATTTATTAATGTTAATTAATCTCATATATTAATAAAATTACTATATTTGTATTATCTCTTAATTAGTTTATTTTTGAAATTTTATCTCAATTAGACACTATTAGATAACTTAAGTGCACATAGAGTTTGTCGCGGTACGACGAACTCTCTATGCACGTACTTCAAATATATATATATATATATATATATATAGATATATATATGTAATAAATATATAGATATAGATAGATATATAGACTAACTAATAAAAAAAATAAATGTTTATATATATAAGATATATATATATAATATAGATGATATATATATAGATATAGATAGATATATAGACTAACTAATAAACAAAAATAAATATTTATATATATATAGATGATAATCATCTATATATAGATGATATATATATATATATATATATATATATATATATATATATATTCGATATCATCTTCTTCAAATTGTTCTTCCTTATACTTCTTCAATAATTTTTTAACTTCGTATTCTAAGTCTTATAAATCAGGGAAAGTGAGAGAGAGAGACATGACTATATAATAAATATATATTCATATATATATATATATATATATATGTACATATAGATATATATAATGATATATAGCTATATATATATCGATATATAGATATAGATATTATGTATACATATACATGGATAGAAACTATATATATAAAGAGAGAGAAATTTTATCTGACAAAAATAATTTTAAAAAATTAAATATAATTTTCATAAAATGTGTCATCATCTATTTAACTTGTGTTTAAAGTTTCATCTCAATTGAACATCGATTAAATATAAAATTAAAATTTTACAAAAATTTAAATAAATAATTTGATTTTTGTAATATATGTAGACGGCCTAAAATAGCCGTCTACATATGTTTGATATGTAGACGGTTTTTGAAGCCGTCTACATATCAAATATATGTAGACGACTATTTTAAGCCGTCTACATAACATATATAGACGGCTTAATGAAGCCGTCTATATATGTTGGATATGTAGACGGTTTTTTGGAGCCGTCTACATATCCAACCTATGTAGACGATTAATTAAAGTCGTCTACATACCATAGATAGACGGCTTTTGACAGCCGTCTACAAATGTTTGATATGTAGACCACTTTTAGTAGCCGTCTACATATGCAACATATGTAGACGGCTATGAAGCCGTTTACGTACATACATAGACGGCGTTATGAAGCCGTCTATATTTGTTGGATATCTAGACAGCTATTTTTAAACGTCTACATATCAAACATATGTAGACGGCTGAAATTAACCGTCTACAAATATAACTATTTGTAGACGGCCACGATTTACAGCCGTCTACGTATATCATCTTTCTTGTAGTGGTAGATTTCTACAGTTGAATCTAAGCAGCCATATGAGTACTGGACTCCAATTAAGCATCTATACTTAATTTCATTCAGGGATAGGAATAATATAAGATGGATCTGTTCACATGGGAAGTAGTCTAAAGATCCTGGATAGAGGTTAGTTTATATATCCACATAAAGAAATCAAAGAACTAATGTAATAGAGAAATGTTAAACAATGCATCTAAATAGCACATTAATACACACAAATAGATAAATATTTGTGTACATTCTTATATTATTTGTATGTATTAATATATTATTTGTGTGCACTAATATATTATTTATATATTATTTTATGATAAAAAAAGAAACGGTGTATAATAAATACATCTGAGCCGCGTCCATCCCATGACGCGCTGTGGAGGGGCACTTACGGACCCTCCATGTCAAACTATACTTATTACTAACTAAGAACATAGCATTACTCAATGTAATAACTCGAGAGAATCTAACAGATCTATAAGTTCTTTATTCAAAAAGTATAAAATAAAAACTGTAATTTTTTCTATTCTCACGGCTATCCTATATATATATCATTGTAGCATGAGAAACCTTGATCTTTTTACCTTCCTGGCTTCTTCTGTAGCAGACACTACACCGTTCCCCTTCCAGGATCCCAGGGTTGCTGTAGCGGCCCTCTCCACGCCTTTCAGGAAGACGGTCTGCAACCTCGCACTGCTCAAGAAGTTGACGACGATGGACCTCATGTACCTGTGATCGTCTCCGGCCAGATCCAGGATGGTGTATCTTCCCAGTACCTTTATCAAGCTCCGAGGCCAACCCGGTCCAAACGCCTTTGACTCATTCTGCAAGATGAACCTGTTGAGCTGCGCATCTGCCGAGACCACCGTAGGTTGCCCGAACAAGTTGGAAGTGAAGACATTTCCAAACCTGCAAAAGAAAGAACAAAAGATCTAGTAAAATATATAAGAAAACAGGGAGTCTCGATGCATGTTTAGAGTGCACATTAATTTCTTTCTTAAACTGTCTCATATTTAGAGCTCAATCTAGCTAGTTATAACCTTGATACACGTTGAACCAGGAAGTCTCCAATGGACGTCGATGGGTGAGGCTTCAGGAAAGCAATGGTCTCTCCTATTAGTGGCCAACCAGTGTTTCCTGGTGGGGCGCTGGGAGCACCATGTCTCCTGCTGTGGCTCGAACCTGATGAAGAGAGGGCGAGGAGGATGGTCGGGAGGAGGAGGAGGAGGAGAACAATAACCAGGAAACCTAACATCTCTCTGTGCGTATCTCTGATCGTCTCTGCTGATCTCTTTCCCACTCTGTCGACCCCTCTAGTTCTCTCTATGCAGGCAAAAACCGATGCACGTTTAAGTCTCTCTTTATAGAAGAACCAAGAGTTAGCCCTGTCATGAGGGTAGCGAACACCAACAGGACAACATCCTTGCCTTTGTCCTCCTGCTCCGACACATGTCAAACGCTCCTGTTTTATCTTCTCAAACACACGCACACACAGACAGAGTCTGCCCATATATCTATCCGTCATCGTCCTCGTCTTCGCCTTCTGCATGCTTCTTGTTCGAATCAGCAGCACTGGACGGCAAACCTTCTCTTTTCTCTATGGTCAGTGTTACGCGTCACATATGCAGCATCTTCGCATCTCAAACACACCATCACTCCAGACGTGAGAGAGAGAGAGAGAGAGAAAGAGTCTTTGTGGGTCCTTGTCATTTCGTCATGTAGATGATCCTCTTAGTTGTTGTATGCCTGCGATTTCCAATCTTTTCGCGCCCATGAGAGAGAGAGGCCGGCAGACTGCAGGCCAGCTGCATGCGTTGTGATTTGGGCTCGGTATAGTGTCCTTCCAAAGCGCAAGCTGATAAGAAGGTAGGAATACACTTGAAAGGGATCCTCTAAACTAATTAGTTTATCTCAACTATATATGAATTAAGTTTCTGTTTGCACTGTTTGGAGGGTTATTGCCTTCTATCATCCGTTTCCTAAGATGCTGCGAGGCGCAGGCTTTCACATTTTTGTAGGAATTAACTACACGTTGCCGAGTCGTCCCATTAATATTAATGCGCTATGGGAAGATTTATTCTTTGTGAGACAAAAGGGGGGAACAGTGCTGAAGTAAGACCTTTTTCCACTCTTAATAAATGGAAGAATTTGCGAAGCGCCAAATGTCCGGCCCACCTTTCCCTTTACTCTTAACTCAGTCTCGTCCTCCCTTTGCTGTCACTCAAAGCTGTTGACAAGCTTTTCCATTTCATCTTATTTTTATTCTGCCATACGCTTCGACTTTGTGCTCCAACTCCAGCTGATCAAACAAGCTCGCTAAGCTTTAATTGCTTCTCCACAGCCATACTTGGGCACCTTAGGCATCATGGATGAAGGAACACCCATGCATGATTCCAAGTGTTAATGTGAAAAATAGCGTGCTCGCTTTATCCGCCTTGCCTGCTCAACCCAATACCACCGCTTCTCGTACCTTACTACCCCTATCTATAAAGCTGCTCTAGGTTAAATAACTCTTGTTTATTTTAACCCGGTTGTGTCACCTAACTTTTAGCTCAAATGGGTTTGGCGTCATTTTTTAAAAACTTTGTTAAAAAGGGGGTTATGTTACCCATACTTTTTAGCTAGGGTATCTTAACTTTGGACATACCATCCTATACTCCAAAACCCCCTAATTATGCTAATCTAGTTGTCAAAGTGAAAAAGTACTCTAACGAGATATGTACTCCTTCCGAACCTCATTTTTAACCCTTATCAGGGGTTAGTTAAGAGCGAGTTTATCGGGGTTAAAACACTTTTAAAATTGGGTATATGGTTCAATTAACCAAGTGATTGGCTAGCCGGACGTAAAGAGGGATATGCCCTAGGTTAATCTACTCAAGCTAGGTTAGATAGTTTAACCTAAATTTTAATCAAAATTTATTTTTTAAAACTAAAATATTTTGACTTTAAAGTTGAGTTATAATTAAGAGTTACTTAACCGGTTCAATTTCTAACAAGAGAAATCCAAATCAAACCATTTGAAATCAATCTTTTTTAGTTCAAGTTGTTGACCCAAAGGGTAGGAATTTGAATCAAATCTAATCGAAAATTTTAGTTCGATATCTCAACTCAACTCAAGGAATGAACACCCCAACTCGATAGATCACCATGCATCTTGTGAACGAGGATCCGGATCAAGTGTTCCACAGCAGCGGCATGCGAATGGTGCGGTATTTATTCCTAAAGTTGGACTTTCTTGCCTGAAATAGTCTCTTGTGCAGGTAGGTTCCTCTTATCGATATAACTTGGATGCTTTTATGAAGAGGGCGTACTGTGCCAGGGTGTAGAAGTCCGTGCGAACAACATTTAATAAAATTATTATATAATTACTTGTGATGTGAATCTCCAAAACCGACCTTAGCTCAGTTGGTAGAGCGGAGGACTGTAGTTGGCGAGAAACCTTAACGGGAAATCCTTAGGTCGCTGGTTCGAATCCGGCAGGTCGGATTTTTATTCCATTTTTTTTTACTCCACAGAAACCCAAATACGAGTGTTTGGTTGCATATTTTATCAATTTTTTCTTAAATAAAAAAGAAAGTTTGGTAAGTATTTTTTTTATTTAGTGAAGAAATTATATCTCATATAAATCTCTCTCAAAATAAAAATAAATATAAAATAATTTAAAAAAAAAACACACACACGGCTCCCTTCTCCTCTTCCGACTGCGCCCCTCCACACCCCCCTGAATCGTCCTCTCCTCCTCCTCCCCCCCGCCAGAAGCCTCCCACCCCCCACCCCTAGGATCGCCCCCTCCTCCTCCCCCCCCCCCTCCGAAAGGCCCCCTCCCCGCACTTGCGAGGTCGACTGTTGAGGGAGTTGAAGTTGACTGAGGAGAGCCACCACCTTCTCCTCCTCCTCTTCCGTCCATGGCGCGGCTTCTAGGTGCTTGAGACAAGATGCTATCCCGACGTCGAACAACATCGCCGCCGACACTTTGAGGTGCCTGAGCACCTTCCCCACCCCTTCCCCCATCAGCTTCCGCATCGGCTCCTCGCAGTACATGAGTGCCACTGCCTCCACATACATCTCGACGTCGTCGCACTCATAAATCTCCATCGCATGCGACAGCACCCCCCCACCCCCCTCCCCTCCCTCGATTGTCAAACAAAATTTACATAATTTTTAAAAATTGAAACTTCTATCAAACAAATAATATTATTTTTAATTTTAAAATTTTAATCAAAACGGACACATCATTATTTTTTAGGTAGAAATATTTTTTTTAAAAAAATTTACTCCCCAAACACCCTATTAGCCCTGTTGAGTGACCTCAAATTAATGGCCAACATCATCAAATGTTCGGATTTTTTTTATCCCTTTATTTTTCTCCACAAAAACCCAAATACGAAGACTTGGCCCCCTGTTGAGGGACCTCAAATGGCCAACATCATCTAATGTAGTTACTGTGTTGCAACAAGACGAACCTCTAATAAAACAGTCTTGCTTGCCTCACGTCCTAAAGTTTTAACATGCTGAGTGTCCCAATTAGGACATAGAAGGCTGGCCAGCTAGCTACTCCTCAAGTGGCTCTAGCTGGGATTGCTGGAATTTGAAGCTTCTCACCTCTCATCGGCTTCTCCCATTGAAAGGTTATCCTCCTCTGATCCATAATAACATGCAAGCACCCCCCCCCCCAGTCCTCCGATGTGCCCCCACAGACACTGCCCTTGACCCTTTCGAGAAGGGTCTAGAAGCTGTGTAGTGTATGAATGGCTACGGGCAGTTTTGAGAGTTATTATATCTTTACATATGTGGGTGTAAATATTTGATTAAAATTTAAGTGACTTTCGAAAAGAGTTATACGCTAATTAGGGGTATTGAAAGTTACCGAAGGTATACGGGGTAAATTTACCTGACCCTAATAGGTGAGATAGTACTGTTATCCTTAGGTAAGAAATATACACTACAAGAAATCTGGGGTATGTAGTGCAAAATTCAGCCGTCTACGTAAACTCCGTTTTTAGACGGCTTCTTTTAGCCGTCTACTAATATATGATACGTACACGGTTATTTGTAGTCGTCTACGTATCATATATTAGTAGCGGTTAAATGTAGACGACCTCTTTAGCCGTCTACTAATGTAAATTGATCACGTAGACGGATAAAAAACCCGTCTACGTATCATGTAGTCGTCTATATATCTTCTTTCACCATCTAATTTTTCCGCCACCCATCCTTCCCCCCATCGATCCCCGCGCACCCCCATTTCCCCCCTCCCCCCCCCCCTGCGTCCTTACGCATGTGCCCATTTGCCGGAGAACCAGCCGGAGACAGCCGCTGGAGACACCGTCGGAGACACTGCCCGCCTGTGCCCTATTTGCTCCATCGCCTCCTGCTGGAGACAGCCACCACCGTTCACCGTTCCCGGCCCACTGGTAATCGCCCTCCCCCCTCTCTCTTTCTCTCTCCCTCTCTCTCTACGGTATCTCCGACGCTCTAATCTGCCTCTTTCGATTCATCCCCGCTCTTCTTCCCCTTTCCTCTTTCTCACCCTCTCCTGCCTTGCTCTCTCTTGTGTGTCGTGAGGGGAGGAGTGTTGCCGGCTGTGGGAGTGGGGGGGCGGCTGTGGGCTGTGGGAGGGGGGGACGGCTGTGGGGGGGTGGGAGGTGGCCGGCTGTGGGAGGGGGGGGGGGGCCGGCTGTGGGGTGGGGGGAGGGTGGGCCGACTGTGGTGGGGTGGGGGGTGGCCGGCTGTGGAGGGGGGGCTGCGGCTGTGGGCTGTGGGTAGGGGGGACGGCTGTGGGGTGGGGTGGGAGGTGGCCGGCTGTGGGCTGTGGGAGGGGGGGACGGCTGTGGGTTGGGGTGGGAGTGGCCGGCTGTGGGCTGTGGGAGGGGGGGACGGCTGTGGGTGGGGTGGAGGTGGCCGGCTGTGGGAGGGGGGGGGGCGGCTGTGGTTGTCATCTCAGTTAACTCATTAATGATGGCCTAGCTCATTGGCCCTCACTTAAGTTGCGTTTCAGAATGCAACTCTATATACAGGTAACAAGATAATTCCTAGGTAAAATGCAGGGAAATCTCTTTGTTAATCACAACAAAGTAGAGAGTTAACAGGCACGTAAAAATGTATATCACCTTTCATGACAAAGTTTTGATGAGTTTTTTGTTCAATGAAAGAAGTAGAAAGTTTGGGACCAACAATATACATGCATGTAGTCTGCTTCAGGTAACAAAGAGACCTCTCAAATAAATTCAGAAACATACAGAAGAGAAAATAGATGGTGTTCCAAGTTTAATTATTTGAATGAAATACAAGTCTCTGTGTTGTCGTTCCATACTTCTTTGGAATGTGGAAAGATTGAACACCTTTGGCCGCCGCCGACAAGGGTATTTATTCCCTGCCCAAAAACGAGAAATCAAAAGCAAAAAGTATGTATGACCAGTTGCTTGTTTTCTGTACATAAAGAACCGATTTTTATGCTGAACCAGCTGCATGTCTTATACATAATAGTTCTAAGCATTTGTAGATGCAAGACTGACCTGTAATTAGGATTCACTAGGACTTTGTCAATTAATACAAACCTGATCCTCGCATGATGTTGGATCTTTTATGTAGGTCATACAGCTGGTAACATGTGATGTGTATAAATTCTGATTATTACCGATTGTCCGATACCAACATATGCATACCAGACTGCTTTATGTAATGAAGAAAAACAAGTAGCTAGCAGACCAGAATTGTAGCCTGCGTTATGAATCTTAGCCTGAATGTTTAGATAGTGGAAGAATACATGAGTTGACATCCGGACTCCCTGAAATTTTTTGCTTACTTTCTTTCCACATACAACTCATGATTGGCATGCCATAATTTTAGAGAGAATTGACAAGTGAGAGATGAGTGGCATGTTATCTTCACTTGTAAAATGAACTTAATTCAATCTTCTATATCACTTAATACTTAGTTATCTTCACTTATCTTCACGTGTTGGCTTACTCATCTTTTTATTAATATATTTTTTTTAAATATGACGACGGTTTTTTGTTGGAATAGCTGCGGAGATCGAGCTAGTGTGTTTTTTCATCTTTTGAGACTCTTGGTTCAGGTAAGATCCAGCGAGCCTGAGTGGTGGCTCCTCTTTATTTAATCCATGGCCTGGGGTGGTTGCCTCATCTTTACTAATCCAGCGAGTCTGGGTGGTGGCTCAACTTTTTATTATGTGTGGATGCGTGAATAATCTTTTTTGCAGATTGTGAATGTATTTTAATGCAGGATGCAAGCATTGTTGGAACATATGGATGTAAGAATGAGTGGACCCTTTTTTTTTTTTTGCCCGTTCAGACTTTTGTTAGGATATAGGTTTTTAACTGTTTTTTGATAGTAATGACATATATCGAGCATATAGTCTTGAATTGTCCAAGTTTGGACAGTCTGTGGATATTTGATCATCTGATGTTCTTTATTATATGTGTTTGAGATTATCTTAAAATTTTCGCAGCATCTTCTGCTCTTTCTCCGCCAATATACCTCTAATTTTAACTGCTCTTTTTTTCACTTGTATTTTATGCAAGTGATTTTTTGAGCATAGTTAAAATTAGAATATGGTGGTATATTGGACAAGTGTGGGGAGATGCTGCCGAAATTTTAGGATAATCTCAAAACACATTAATAAGAACATCAATATCAAATACCATAGATGGGCAAGATTTCATGTAGGTACCCCTTTTTCTTTGCAGGATGTATGAATAGACTTTTTGTGAAATTGGGATTTTCTTCAAGTATAGGGTAGATGCTTCCGAAATTTTTTAACTAAATTATACTTCATACATAATTATGTCAATATAGTTTTAAATAAGTTTGACACATATGATGTGACTTGATTCATATCTGATATATTTTTTTTACTTCTTAATTCAGATTATTTTGAAATGGCTGAGTCGACATGATTGGATGAATGTTACGGATCGTTTGGATCCTAGGTATGAAAATGTGTTGACTAACTATTGGACTTTGCTTTTCATGAAGATAGAGTAGTTTCAATCAGGATGGGATACCGGACAGTTGATACAATGTCCATGTAAAAAATGTTGTAATGGATTTGAAGTTCACTCGGTAGAGTGAAAACTCATTGATTAACTCAGAAAATATGTGCGGTATATGGCGTTCCATTATACAATTTGGTTGTGTCATTGAGAGGAACCCTTGGTGCCATATCCTCGAGGAGATTAATAAGGAGAACAACAGATGACATTGATATAATACAATTCCGATGTTACTGAGCTGCAAGATGCTGGCTCACACCACAAGAAAAAGCGGGATTACCGACGGATATTTCCGACGGATTAATTTCCGTCGGTATGCCGACGGATATTCCGACGGAAATATAATCCGACGGAAAATCCGTCGAAATCCGTCGGAATTAATACCGACGGATATTCCGACGGATATATTCCGTCGGATATCCGTCGGTAAACCAGACTACACCTGTCCCGCGAAACCCCCCCTCTTTCCCTCTCCCGCTCTCTTTCTCCCTCTCCCGCTCTCTCTCTCTCTCCTCTTTCCTTCTCTCTCTCTCTCTCTCGCTCCTCGCCCCCGGTCGCCGACGACGGTCCGTCCGCCGCCGCTCGCCTTCGCCGCTCGCCGCCGTCTCGCCGCCGCCGCCTCGCCGCCCGGCGTCCCCTTCGCGGTGAGTTGCTCTCCCCACCCCCGCCACCGTCCTCCGGCCTCCCCCCCCCTGGCCCCCCTCCCCCCCTGTGCGATCCCCCTCCCCCCTGCACTCGGCCCCCCTCCCCCCCCCCCACCCGCCCACCTCCCCCCCTTGCGGTCCCCCCCCTCCCCCCCACCCGCCCCCCTTCCCCTGCACTCAGCCCCCCTCCCCCCCACCCTCCCCCCCCTCCCCTTCCCACCCCCCCCACCCCCCCCCACCCCCCCCCCCTCCCCCCCTGCACTCGGCCCCCCTCCCCCCCTTCCACCCCCCCCCCCCCCGCCCCCCTCCCCCCTGCACTCGCCCCCCTCCCCTTCCCAACCCCCCCACCGGCCCACCTCCCCCCTTGTGCGGTCCCCCCCCTCCCCCCCACCCGGCCCCCCTGCACGATCCCCCCTCCCCCTTTGCACTCAGCCCCCCTCCCCCCCACCCGCCCCCCTTCCCCTGCACTCCCCCCCCTCCCCCCCACCCTCCCCCCCACCCCCCCCCCCTCCCCTTCCCACCCCCCCCACCCCCGGCCCCCCTCCCCCTGCCTCGGCCCCCCCCCCCCTTCCCACCCCCCCCACCCGGCCCCCCTCCCCCCTGCACTCGGCCCCCCCCCCCACACCCGCCCCCCTCCGCTAGGGGTTTGCTTTTTTAAAAAAAAGTGGGGATTAGAGTAACATTTTTACATCATTTTATTTAGTTATATTTATTATTATTTTTATAGATCTTGAGATCGTCTTGTGTTGTTGGTTGTGGGTGCCACTTTTTCTTTGTTATTCCTTGTTCTGATGTAGTCTTTTTTATGTACTGTGTTTTGGTTGAATAGAATGTTAGTACTCTATCTTTGTTTAAAGAAAAAAAGAAAGAGGAATAAGTGACGTCAAGTTCACAGCCAACTTCACCCTTTGCTCTTGGTCAAAATTAGATTTTCAACTTTAAAAAACCACATAGGCGAAATGGGTCTGACCATTATGTGAAGATGAGTATCAAACAATATCTGTGTGTGGATAGCCATAGACGGATGCAGAGAAGAAGTAGTGGGGTCACGTGCCCCCACTGAAATTTTAAATCTTATTAATGAGTCAAAAATTTACATTCAATTAGTTTGGTTGGAAATTTTTTTAAAGGGAGTGGGGGGGCGGGGGGAGGGGGGGGGCGCACTGGACGAAGGGGGTGGGGTGAGACAGTGGGGGGGGAGGGGTTTGGGGGGGTGGGGGGGGGGGGGGGGGGCGCACTGGGCGGAGCGGGGAGACCCTCGGGCCTCTCTCTTGGCATGGGAGGCGGCACGGGCAGTAATCTCTGCTCGTGATAAAATACATCCTTATAGAATGTTTAGATCCAGATATCTGATCAATTATAATCAAATACAAATTTTGATATCACACTATCTGATCTGCTCCATTTACAAGTCTAATGTACATATATACATGTATATATCAAATGATTCTTGCAGTACTCTTGCAGTATCAAATATACATGTATATATCAAGTTTGACCTAGTGGATGGTGGGAGGAGACCAATTTGAGTCTGTGGTCTGAACTCGGGAGTAGAAGCTTTTGTCAAGTCCATTAGAAGAAGCTGGGGAAAGACATGAATACAAGATCTCTATGTAATCGCCTCCCAATAAAGCGGTAAGCAAGAGAAAGGTCTCAACAATTCCTCATTGGAAGCAAAGTTACCAGAACCCCATGTCTTTCCACACACATTTGGCACACGTGTATCTCAAATATTTGCATTTTGAATAATCTCAATATTAGTGTTAATTAATATCAGGTCCATTTGGTGATATTCCGATCAATATGTCCTTCATATTTATATGCTATAAAATTACAGTCCTGTTGAGTAGATGTAACTAATGTTTTGATTTATATTTATATTTATTAATGACAGTGTGAATCCGATGTTTCAGAGTGTAATTAAATGCTCTCTCATCCATTAATCTATCTTCTATGGTCCTAACTACATGTTAGAATCAGTATTCCAAAATAAACTTGTTTTTTCAGCTAGATCTTAGAATATGGCCCTTTATTCCTCTTTTAAGAAGCTATATAGGCAAATCAAAATTATCCTGCGTAGTGGATTATTCGGGTAGATGAACAATCCAAAATAAGAGGATCAGTCATGCTAATTTAATTTATCCTAGCATCAACTTATTTGAGATCAACCCATTGTTTCAAATGGGGATTGTCATCATATCTTAGGGTATCATCCCCATCTGTACATATCAAGGGTAGGCTATATAAAAGCCCATGTTTGTGCATATGATTAAAGCCCATGATCGCACCATTTCTAATTAGCATTCAATACTTGATTAATCAAGGGATTCTAGGTTGGCTTTCCGTGATATATATCCTCATCTTCTAGAGAAATATCATCTTAATTTCTATGATACATCGTATCAATACGTACCAGCCCTTGCAACAATATGTTTTTGCGGTGGACTTGGATTCGATTATGGCGAGATTGCTTTGATTTACCACTGTCTCAATTATGTCACAATTGGAGGTGATCTCAATGGGGTTGACCTAGAGTAGAAGCAGAGGAGAAAAAAAAGCTATACTAGAAAACAATAAAATACTTCTGGAGATTCTTTTCACTGCGTGAACTATACAGATTGAAAAATATGGAACATTGAAATATAAAAAAGCCATATTTACAAATTTTCGGTAGACTCCTTCACTGGGTTCTCCACATTAGTCTGTCCTGCACCGTCTCTCAAGAAATGGTCCGTACTATTCAAAGAAGCTATTGAGAGCGCGCATCATCTGAAACTATTTAGAACATCGGATATTAACATTGATTCTGCCGGCTTGTGCATGATAATTAGGAGTGTCAATGAATGAGTTTGGGTGGTCCGTTCTAAGCCCATCTCAGCTCAAGGTTAAAATCTCGCCACTCTAATAAGATATACATCCCAATTTAGAAAAAAAAATTAGTACGAACTCTTCCTTCTAGACATTAGTTTAGTTTACGCTTATTGTTCACTTTAAGTTTAATGATTAGTATTACACTTCTTATTTGAATATATTTGCTTATTATTGCACTTGATTATATGTATTTTATTACACTTGATTAGTATTGTAGTTTTTACATTTATGTAATTCATGTACATGTATGTATGAACTTGTTTTATTATTGCAGTTGTTCACATATATGATTTTGATTTCATATTCATTTCATATTCATGTGCGTTTGAAATTTGATCTATGCATGTATAGTAATTTTTCACTGCACACACATCACGAGAGCGTGTTAAGCCCGTGTCAATGAACATTCCCGTTCAAGACTTTGAGATTGATGTGCACGAGTCTTATTTTCAATAATGAGAACGTGTATATCTAACTCAAAGTCTTGAATTGTCCCGTTTTGGACAGTCTGTGAATGTTTGATCGGAGTTAGGTGGTCATTTATATGTGATTGTATTATTTGTTGAAAATTTCGGGTGCGTCTACTCACTCCTCTCTGATATACCTTTATTGATTTAGAATATTTTCTTAACCACTTATTAGTAAGTGTTTAAGAAAATATCTAAATCAATAAAATTTTTTGGTATATCGGAGAGGTGTGAGGAGATGCTGCCGAAATTTTCAGCAAATAATACAAACACATAGTAAATGGTCATCTGAGTGCGATCAAATATTCACAGATGGGTAAAAAGTGATAATCTTAATAATATATCCTACCTATTCATTTTGACTTACTCGAACGATGTGAGGGTCTGTTGGATTTTAACTTGTGACATGACATTTAATTTGTGTAGGAAAAATGTCTTATGAGAATCGGTCATGGATGTACCGTGGAATGGTGAATGGAGTTGTCACCGAGGAGTTTAAAGACGGAGTTGACAGTTTTATTCAGTTTGCATTGAGTAATTCCTCAGTAGCAGTCGATCCGATGGGTAACATCCGATGTCCTGTGTTCGGCTTGTAAGAACATAAAGTGGATATCGACATGGGATGTGCAGCATCATTTGTATACGAGAGGATTTGTTGCCCATTATGAGATATGGTCGTGTCATGGTGAGCATGTTATTCAGTCGTCTGCACATGCTCATTACTTTGCGTCCACAAGTACGTACGTAGACATGGTTGTCGATGCTGCTGGTCCAGAGTTCAATATGCATGAAGATGAACAAATGAAGAAGTGCCGAATGATACAGCTCAGAGATTTTATCAGTTACTTCGAGATGCTGATGAGCCATTATGGGATGGTTGTGAGAAGCATACACGGTTGTCTGCAGTGTCGCAGCTACTGAATTGAAATCTGAATTTCATATAAGCGAGAGTTGTTTTGACCGGCTTCTCTTACTCGTCAAGAGTATGCTTCCTCAATCAGAGAGGTTACCTGCTGACTTTTACCGTGCGAAGAAGATGGTGAATGATCTGGGGCTTGGTTTTATGAAAATTGATGCATGTCCGAATCACTGTATGCTGTACTACAAAGATGATGCAGATAAGACATCATGCTGTATTTGTAATCATGATAGATTCAAGCCTAAGAGAGGGGACAAGTCAAAGCAGAAGGATGTTCCGTATAAGTCATTGCGGTATTTTCCGATCACACCCAGATTGCAGCGGTTGTTCATGTCCCCGAAGACAGCTGGACATATGACTTGGCATGCAGAAAGAGTCCGTCGTGACGAAGGTGAAATGAGTCATCCTGCCGATGGTGAAGCTTGGGCTCATTTTAGTCGTACTCATTCTTACTTCGCAAGGGATCCACGCAACGTGCGGCTGGGTTTATGCACAGACGGTTTCAATCCATTCGGAGGCTCGGTGGCATCTTACTCATGTTGGCCAGTATTCTTAACACCGTATAACCTTCCGCCAGGCATGTGCATGAAGCGTGAGAATCTGTTCCTTTCATTGCTCATTCCGGGTCCAAAATCTCCAGGAAAAATATAGACATATATCTTAGACCGTTGATTGATGAGCTGAAATTGTTATGGTCAGATGGGGTTCTCTGTTATGATGCATCCAGAACAGAATTTCAATTTGAAGGCTGCATTAATGTGGACAATAAGTGACTTTCCTGCGTACGGCATGTTATCTGGTTGGAGCACACATGGGAGATTGGCATGTCCTTATTGCATGGAGGATTCTAAATCATTTGTGTTGAAATCTGGGGAAAATCTTGTTGTTTCGATTGTCATCGTCGGTTTCTACCCAGTGACCATCCTTTCCGAAAGCAAAAGGATTCTTTTATGAAAAATACAATTGTGATGGAGGAGGTAGATGTGGAACGGGTGTCTGGTGGAAACATGGCGAGGCGGGTCCAGAACGTACCGACTGTAACACAACTGGCTGGTAGTACTCGACAAATCCCTGGCTTCGGGAAGGATCACAATTGGGTGAAGCAAAGCATCTTTTGGGAATTACCTTATTGGTCAACACTTTTGATACGACATAACCTTGACGTCATGCATATAGAGAGAATGTTTTTGATAATGTGTTCAAACAGTTATGGACATCAAAGGCAAACGAAGGACAACGTCAAGGCACGTTCGGATTTGAAAGTACTTTGCAGACGCCCAGAACTAGAGCTGCAGCATGTTCAAGGGAAAGTGGTGCAACCTAAAGCTGCATATGTGCTTGGGGCCAGACAGATTAAGGAAGTGTTGCAATGGTTGAAGCAATTGAGATTTCTAGATGGATATGTCTCGAATATTGCCCGTTGTGTAAATATCAATGAGGGAAAATATACGGAATGAAGAGTCATGATTGCCATGTTTTCATGCAAAGACTGATCCCACTTGCTTTCGTGAGTTGTTGCCAAAGCAAATATGGGGGCAATGACTGAGCTGAGTCATTTCTTCCGAATTTTAACAGCATCAGAACTCAGACTTCTTGACTTGCAAAATATGGAGCAAAATATAATACAGACAGTCTGCAAATTAGAGAAGATATTTCCTCCAGCATTCTTTTGATTCAATGGAGCACCTGATCATCCATTTCCCATATGAGGCTAGGGTCGGAGGACCAGTACATTTCGATGGATGTATCCGTTTGAGAGGTATATTTCTATATCCGTAGTTTATTCACATTACGGTGAATTTTATATTTCATATGTATTCATTCGATCTATTATTATCGTAGGTGCATGCACGATCTTAAGATGAAAGTCCGCAACAAAGCACAAGTTGAGGGTTCCATTACCCAGGCATACCTCATTGAGGAGATATCGAACTTCTGTTCGATGTACTTTGACACGAAATACAAACCCGACGCACTCACCTCCACGTAATGATGATGGTGGAGAATCCTATGTGTCGGACCAACTCTCTATATTCAAGTGTCCCGGACGGGCGTTCGGATATTCTTCTACTCGCCCACTTGAAGACAGAGTTGGTAGCTGCGGAGATCTACATCTTCATGAATTGCGCAGAACTAGAGCCCTACATTGAGTAAGTTGTGCTCACTTATGATATACATCATTTACATGTAATGCTGGTAAACTGAACGGTGTGTGACATTTACATTGCAGAGAGTTTGACTCGTTCATACTACAACGAAATCCACGTCTTACGGACGTGCAGGTTCAAAAGGAACGGGAGAAGTCTTTTCCGAGTTGGTTAAGATCTCGAGTATGTGTCTAAATATTTTGAATCATATATGTTACGTTCTTATGCATAATTAGTTGTTGTAAGTCTGTCTATTTTTTTGCTAATAGGTTTATCAAGGTTTTATTACCGATTTAAGAGTACAAGAGATCAGTAATGGACCCTCGAAGATTGTACGTGTCTACCCAGGTTACATTGTGAATGGATACAGATTTCACACGAGAGATTATGGACGCAATAAGTCTACGATGAACAGCGGCGTATGTGTGAAAGGAAGTGCCTACAATGAAAATGAAATTGACTATTATGGCATTCTCGAAGAAGTCATTGAACTGCAATTTTTGGGACAAGACAACATTATATTTCTCTTCAAGTGTCATTGGTTTGATCCGACATCTATTCGTCATGACACAACATATGGAATTGTCGATGTCAAGCATAAGTCCAAGTTGAGTACATACGAGCCATTCATACTGGCGGCACAAGCGCAACAAGTTTATTATTCAAATTATTCATCCCTGAAATTAAGAGATTGGTGGGCTGCATGTAGAGTGAAATCAAGGTTATTCCCTGAGTATGAGCTTCTGCCGCCTGATGATGAGCTGGACGGTGTTAATGACAATTATTTCCAATCGGAAAGGAGTGACGCACGAGAGTTGGCAGCTTCTACGCAGTTCAATATTCATGATATAAATGAAACAATTTGCTTACATAAGGATAACGAACAGGAAGAAGTTGACCCAAATGCCCTTGAGCGAGAGGTGGAGTCTGATGTGGATGAAGACTCCCCGCATGAGGAGGATGAATTCCAAGATGATGAAGAAGATGATGCTGAATTAAACATGTCGGAAGCATCTGATGTTGAATTACGATAATATACCTTATATTTTGTAAGAACTTCGTGTTATTGCTAATTATAACATCATATTAAATTGCTACTTCAAAATTTATTGCTGATGACAATTTGGATGTATGTTTATTTATCTCAAGAGAGATATGGTACGTGGAGGACGGAGTCGGACGGTTTCTACGTCCGTTGGCAGAGGGTCCGGGACCCCGTCCACGACAGGTATATGTATATGTAAACACAATACTCTATATATTATTGTTCATAATAAATTCACGACAGATCTAACGTACATACAATTTTGCAGGGTCTGCCTCCCCGTCGACAGGTATATACATATGTACAGAAAGAACCACATTTACGTTATTGTTCATATTTAATTCACGAGATATAACGTACATACAATTTTGCAGGGTCTGCCTCCCCGTCGACGCCGGTCATCCATGCGGCAGGTATACGTATATATTGTTGTTCAAGTTAAATTCATATTTTCTAATGTGTAAAAAAATTTCAGCGACCGCCTCCCCGCCGAGCACGGGAGCAGTGCCACCTTTGCCTTCTTCCTCACCACCAGGTACGTGTCAGCTTCCATACATTAGTATGTTTGTTGTCTTGCAATTTATCGAACAATAGTGTGCTTAATTGTCTTCAACAGAGGTCCAGGGTCCGCATGCAGCAGCGGATGAGGGGGGCCCTCAGCTACCGGGACGGCATCCATGCTGGATCTCCGGGTAAAGTTGATCAGTTCAAATTTACTTTATTTGTTATTGATGTTATACATTTCATGTACAAAATTAATGTGCAATTGCAGGGGGAAGATAGATCCCGGTTCTGCTTCCCGTCATATTACGACGCTGGTCCATGCACATATTCCAGGACCAGTGGACACATGGAGAGAGTTCCCGGTGCCCGTCCGGGATCAGTTATTTGACATGTTCACGGTATTTTTAAATCTTAGATAACTATCTGTCATTTATTTAATTACTATCCATGTTCGTGCAGAAAGCTGAGTAATTTCATTTCTTTACAGCGGAGGTTCACATTCACGAGACCCGAGGATCTCCCTCGAGCTCGAGCCGTCTGGGAGTCTACTGCCCAGACTAATTTAAGAAAGTCGATGTGGGAGGCCCGGGACAAGGCGCAAAAGAGCACAGGCAATAGGGATCCTAGGGCTTGGCTTGATGACGGCCCTTCTTGGCTGAGGAGGATTATTGGCAGTCCCTTTGTGAGCGATGGCTGCTGGACCATGGCAGCAGCGGTCACAGGCGGCCATACACAACAGATCAACTCATCCGAGAAGAATGTGCATACTAGTGGGTCCATATCTTATGCGACCCACAGTCAAAAATTGGTAAGCATAATATTGTTCAATTGTTTAGTACATTGATTATTATGTCAAACTAACTACGTCCGTTGAATTATAAGCATCACGAGCTCGAGCGTGCCCCTACCTTTCGCGAGTTATTTGATCGGACTCATAAGCGGAAGGGGACGGATGACTATGTTAGCGAGAGTGCCCGCACGATCGTTGTAAGTCAACTATAAATTTTGAATTCAATTATGATTTAAATTAATTTATTTTTATTAATTTAATTTTAATTTATTTTGCAGGAGAGGTACGACAGGACGATGACGGAGCGTTATGCAGAGGGCACTCCTCAGCCAGACTTGGATGCAGAGGCTTGGGTCGAGGCAGCGGGAGAGCCGAGGAAGGGCCGAGTGTACGGCTTTGGGGACAGCCTGGATACTCAACCAGTGTTGTCCTCATATGCCAGTTCGATCGCTCCTCCGGCACACGCGTTTCATCTTCTGCGCCGCCCGTCAGTGGTGTACAGGACATTAGAGGCATCATTCGGGAGGAGCTACGTACAGAGCTACAGACCCAGCGGGAAGAGCTACAGACGCAGCGGGTAGAGCTACAGACGCAGCGGGTAGAGCTGCAGGCGCAGCGGGTAGACATAGAGACGCAGCGGGCACAGCTACAGACGCAGTTCAGCGATATGCTTCAACAGTTCCTCTCAATAATGCAGGAGTACGCCCACACAGCCAGCAGCTCAGGTCAGTATTAGTATTATTTTATATACTTAGGATTGGGTTGGCATTCTCCGACACGACCGGGTGGTTTAAAGCAACGTGTAGAAACTGACGGAATCCAATTTGGATCTCCGGATTGGCCTGGCCATTCAAACGATCGATCTAAAACACCCAACTTCATATAAAAGCCTTAACCGCAGAACCCGGGGGTCCAAAATCCCAAATAGGGATCGGATCGACGTGCCGTTTTCTCCGACACGACCGGGTGGGTTAACGACGTGTAGAAACTGACGGAATCCAATTTGGATCTCCGGATTGGCCTGACCATTCAAACGATCGATCTAAAAACACCCAACTTCATATAAAAGCCTTAACACGCAGAACCGGGGGTCCAAAATCCCAAATAGGGATCGGATCGACGTGCCGTTTTCTCCGACACGACCGGTGGGTTAAAGCGACGTGTAGAAACTGACGGAATCCAATTTGGATCTCCGGATTGGCCTGGCCATTCAAACGACCGATCTAAAACACCCAACTTCATATAAAAGCCTTAACACACACAACCCGGGGGTCCAAAATCCCAAATAGGGATCGGATCGACGTGCCGTTTTCTCCGACACGACCGGGTGGGTTAAAGCGACGTGTAGAACTGACGGAATCCAATTTGGATCTCCGGATTGGCCTGGCCATTCAAACGACCGATCTAAAAATACCCAACTTCATATAAAAGCCTTAACACGCACAACCCGGGGGTCCAAAATCCCAAATAGGGATCGATCGACGTGTCGTTTTCCACTCGACGACGGTGGGTTAAAGCGACGTGTGGGAACTGACGGAATCCAATTTGGATCTCCGGATTGGGTTGGGCATTCAACGACGGATCTAAAAACACCCCAATAATATAAAAGGTTAAAACACACAACCCGGGGGTCCAAAATCCCAAATAGGGATCGGATCGACGTGCCGTTTTCTCCGACACGACCGGGTGGGTAAAGTGACGTGTAGAAACTGACGGAATCCAATTGGATCCCCGGATTGGGTTGGGCATTCAAAGGACGGATCTAAAAACACGGCCAAGCATATATAAATGGTCAAAACACGCACCCCCGGGGTCCAAAATCCCAAATAGGGATCGGATCGGCGTGCCGTTTTCTCCGACACGACCGGTGGGTTAAAGTGACTGTAGAAATGACGGAATCCAATTTGGATCCCCGGATTGGTTGGGCATTCAAGGACGATCTAAAACCACGGCCAAGCATATATAAATGGTCAAAACACGCAACCCGGGGTCCAGAATCCCAAATAGGGATCGGATCGATGTGCCGTTTTCTCCGACACGACCGGGTGGGATAAAGTGACGTGTAGAAACTGACGGAATCCAATTTGGATCCCCGATTGGGTTGGGCATTCAAAGGACGATCTAAAACACGGCCAAGCATATAAAATGGTCAAAACACGCAACCCGGGGGTCCAAAATCCCAAATAGGGATCGGATCGGCGTGCCGTTTTCTCCGACACAACCGGGTGGGTTAAAGTGACGTGTTGGAACTGACGGAATCCAATTTGGATCTCCGGATTGGGTCGGACGTTCATTGACGGATCTAAAAAACACCCAAGTATATTTAAAGCGTCAAAACACAACCCGGGGTTCCAAAATCCCAAATAGGGATCGGATCGACGTGCCGTTTTCTCCGACACGACCGGGTGGGTTAAAGTGACGTGTGGGAACTGACGGAATCCAATTGGATCTCCGGATTGGGTTGGGCATTCAAAGGACGGATCTAAAAACACCCAGTTATATAAAAAGTTAAAACACACAACCCGGGGGTCCAAAATCCCAAATAGGGATCGGATCGACGTGCCGTTTTCCCGACACGACACGGTGGGTTAAAGTGACGTGTAGAAACTGACGGAATCCAATTTGGATCCCCGGATTGGGTTGGGCATTCAAACGACGGATCTAAAAACACCCAAGTATATATAAAAAGTTAAAACCACAACCCGGGGTCCAAAATCCAAATAGGGATCGGATCGACGTGCCGTTTTCCCGACACGACCAGGTGGGTTAAAGTGACGTAGAAACTGACGGAATCCAATTTGGATCCCCGGATTGGTTGGGCATTCAAAGGACGATCTAAAAAACCCAAGTATATATAAAAAGTTAAAACACAACCCGGGGGTCCAAAATCCCAAATAGGGATCGGATCGACGTGCCGTTTTCTCCGACACGACCGGGTGGGTTAAAGCGACGTGTAGAAACTGACGGAATCCAATTTGGATCTCCGGATTGGCCTGACCATTCAAACGATCGATCTAAAAACACCCAACTTCATATAAAAGCCTTAACACGCAGAACCCGGGGTCCAAAATCCCAAATAGGGATCGGATCGACGTGCCGTTTTCTCCGACACGACCGGGTGGGTAAAGCGACGTGTAGAAACTGACGGAATCCAATTTGGATCTCCGAATTGGCCTGGCCATTCAAACGACCGATCTAAAACACCCAACTTCATATAAAAGCCTTACACACACAACCCGGGAGTCCAAAATCCCAAATAGGGATCGGATCGACGTGCCGTTTTCTCCGACACGACCGGGTGGGTTAAAGCGACGTGTAGAAACTGACGGAATCCAATTTGGATCTCCGGATTGGCCTGACCATTCAAACGACGATCTAAAAACACCCAACTTCATATAAAAGCCTTAACACGCAGAACCCGGGGGTCCAAAATCCCAAATAGGGATCGGATCGACGTGCCGTTTTCTCCGACACGACCGGTGGGTTAAAGCGACGTGTAGAAACTGACGGAATCCAATTTGATCTCCGGATTGGCCTGGCCATTCAAACGACCGATCTAAAAACACCCAACTTCATATATAAAAGCCTTAACCACACAACCGGGAGTCCAAAATCCCAAATAGGGATCGGATCGACGTGCCGTTTTCTCCGACACGACCGGTGGGTTAAAGCGACGTGTAGAAACTGACGGAATCCAATTTGGATCTCCGGATTGGCCTGACCATTCAAACGACCGATCTAAAAACACTCAACTTCATATATAAAAGTCTTAACACGCACAACCCGGGGGTCCAAAATCCCAATAGGGATCGGATCGACGTGTCGTTTTCTCCGACACGACCGGGTGGGTTAAAGCGACGTGTAGAAACTGACGGAATCCAATTGGATCTCCGGATTGGTCTGGCCATTCAACGACCGATCTAAAAACACCCAACTGAATATAACGGATCTAAAAATACTATTGTTTCACAAGTTTTAAATTTCACTATTGAAAATATGTATGTCTTTTATTTATTATTAATGTTTCTCATTTTAATTTGTTTTAATATAGGATCCAGCTACAGACGATGACGAGGCAGGGACAGCAGACGATCCAGCAGATTATCTTGATATTTGTATTTATTATTCTGTATGACTTTATATTTATTGTATGTTATGATTTTATGTTGATTGTTAGTATTTGTTAAATTTATGAATATTGTAGCAGGTTTGACATTGTAGCAATGTATTTTTATTTGTTTATTTTTTAAAAAAATAAATGTATATTTTCCGACGGATTTTCCGACGGATACTTAGCCGTCGGAAAGTATAAATTACCGACGGATAAAGACCGTCGGCAAATCCGTCGGAAAATACTGACGGATTGGCCGACGGATAATTATCCGTCGGAAAACATACATTACCGACGGTTAAAGACCGTCGGCAATTCGGTCGGCAAATACTGACGCCGTTACCGACGGATGTAATCCGTCGGAAATTACGACCGATTCCGACGGATTTTCATCCGTCGAAATTTCTGACCAATTATTTCCGACGGAATGTTTCCGACGAGTTTGGACGGAAAGCGGTCGGAAGGCGCCTTTTCCGACGGATTTCCGACGGATTATGTCCGTCGGTAATCCCGCTTTTTCTTGTAGTGTGAGATGGCTGCTCGGTGTGATGAGATGAACCAAATGCAAAGGCGAATGAATTTTATAAACTATTAGATGATGCAGAAACACCTTTGTATCCCGGTTGCCAAAAAGTGAGTAGATTGACATTTCTTTTAAAACTGCTACACATTAACAATGATCAGGTGACAGGCAATTGTATGGGCATGTTCCTTGATCTTCTGCGTGAAATATTACCAGAAGGAGCCTATGTCCCTGATCATGGTATGAAGCTAAGAAGACAGTTAGAAATTTGGGGTTAAGCCATGTGAAGATAGATGCATGTGAGAATGATTGTGTATTGTTTTGGAAGGAGAATGAACATAAAGATGAGTGTCCGCAATGTCATACACCGAGTATAAAGAAAGAGTCACACCTACAAATGATTCTTCTACACGCAAGCGAGTACCTAAGAAAATCTTGCGTTATTTTCCTCTGAAAGACAGATTGCAAAGAATGTTTATGTCTTCTATGGTAGCTAAGTGGATGACATGGCATAAGGATGGTCGGACGTTGCAAGAAAATGGGGAGATGCGGCATCCTGCTGATTCTGAGGCATGGACACATTTTGACAATGTCTATCCAGATTTTGCTGTTGAAGCCCGCAATATCAGACTCGGTTTGGCAAGTGATGGGTTTAATCCATTTGCAAACATGAGTAGCAGGTATAGTACATGGCATGTGGTGATAGTTGTCTACAACTTACCGCCATGGATGTGTATGAAGCAAACATATACCATGATGTCTTTACTCATTCCTGGTCCTAAAGAGCCTGGAAATGACATTGATGTATACTTACAACCATTGATAGATGAGTTGAAGGATTTATGGTATAATGGTGTGCAAACATATGATGCAGCAAAAAAACAGATGTGCCACAGAGAGGAGTCTTCTATTTTTTTTTAATATGTTTATGTTTATGATGTGTTTTTAGATAAGTTGTGTGTGTATGATATTAATGATTTATGTATATTATGTGTTTTTAGATAATTTGTGTGTGCATGGTAATGATTTATGTATATAAATGTTTTCATTTCTGTATTAGCAGGGAAAAAGCAATAAAATAAAATAAAAATTAAAAAAAATTGAAATGTGTAGACGGCTTAAGCCGTCTACAAAACTCTACATAGGTTTATGTAGACGGCTTATAAACCGTCTATATAAATATTTATAGACGGCTTTAGAACCGTCTACGGAAGTGTTTGTAGACGGCTAATTAAACCGTCTACTTATCATAAATAGACGGCTAACAAGCCGTCTATGTAACATTCGTTAACGGCTGTATCAGCCGCCTACATAAAAGGCTTTAGTAGACGGCTTCAATAAACCGTCTACTATTGTTCTGTAGACGGACTTTTCGTTGACGGCGCTCTAGACGGTTTTATAGCCGTCTACAAAACCTTTTGTAGACGGTTATTTATGTTTCGTAGACGGCTTTCGGCCGTCTACGTATCCCCTTCCCCTAGTAGTGATAGTATCCTTTTTTTTATTTTAAAATAATTTAGGTGAAAATTAAGCTAAACAACACCTAGATATCTTACTCTGGACATAACTTGCGACTAAAGCAGGCAACATGAGGCATGCGTCAGGCAATATTGACACACATTGGTGCAACCACAAGTGTGGGGTGTTGCCTACATAGTTTGTGGAGCTATGAACAAATTCTATCATATTTAACAGCAACAAAAGAAAAAAAAAACAAATTGTACTCTCATACTTAATTTGTTTCGCTCTCCAGAAATAAATAAAAAGAAATATTTACTATACGCGAGCAATTATTGTCCTTCCCAAAAACATATAAATAAGACACGTTAGATATCACATTAATACAACCCCACCTATATGTGCCTAGATGGGAGAACCCCACATGTATATATCTAACGGGGAACTATGATGGTTCTCGTTGTCCGAACCTAATAAGGTTCCAATTCGACTTCACTCAAGCCATGATCGACTCCGCTCAAGCCACGAGCTCAAAGACTCGAAAGTGTAATAACATCAGTCCAATGAAAATATAAGAAAATAAGATAGAGCATGTATTGTATTAAAGGTTAGACAATCTAAATTATATATATGCAAATTAATTTACATTGTCCCAACATATATATAACCACAGTTTGTAAGAAAATACAACATCTTGTGACATATACCCCGAGGAGTACAAAATTGTGGAACTGTTGGAAGGAGCCATGTCCACCCTCACTCTAGTGGATCAGTACGAGGTTGAGTGTTAGACTGCTCACTCTCATATAAAAATAAAAAAATAATAATGAACAAGTCTCACAATTTCATTCGTTCAATATAATAATCTCTGAATCTCAGAACATGTGAAACATAAATCATTAAAAAGACCATAACTTTCTGAAATTTAAAGAGTGCAACTAAGTAACAATTAACAAGTAAGAAGCACTACAAGTGAGTAAGTATGATGATAAACTCGGGGTCACGTAAATTGACCTGGACATGTAGCACGTAGCAAGCTTACACTAGTCTCACAATCATAAACACATTTCAATTGTCACTCCACACCTAACGTCTCGAATAAGGAGAGGTAAGTGGAGACTATACAACACCATATTTGCATATTGGTTGAGCCGTAGTTTCATGTTTGACTATCCCATTTGGGTTTCGGGACTCAAAAGGCGAAGCAAGTGAGAAAACCATAGGATTAAGTGGGGACAAAACAACAAGACAACTTGCAAGGTATCTAATTCCCTGGCCATGAGTATTCAAGTGGACGACTACATTGTCCCGAGCCATCTTTCCTCTGTCCAAATGAGGCATGACAAAGAGGGGAGTCCATGGAGACAACATCAAACACTGTCAGTGCATACAATATTGAGACTAACTCTGTCAACACATGACTAGTGAAATGTATAGGGTAAATTATATAGAGTCCATATCATCCAACACAATGTAAAACATCTCAAGGACACAACCATCATAGTGGTACAAACCCACACCCAGAAAGCCTAGGTCATTTCCTACATAAATCCTAAATGTACCATATGTAGTGACTATGACTTGGCTTCTGTGTCTAAGTTGCATCGGTATCAGTCATTGCGACAAATATAGGCCGCAAATGATGTGTGTGACTCAAAATGCGAAACGCGCTATAGAAACTAGGTCTGTTAAGAACGTACATTTGAGAATCGACTCATTAACACACAATGTGTCGAAACCCAGAAAACATCCAATTCTACTCCATCTACTTAAGATAAACTATTGTACATGTGAAATTGAAGTAAAGGAAACCATGGTATGCTCTTATAGGAAGAAATAGTCTCAAACATGCATCTAAGCCATAGAAAATAATGAACAAGAAGATCTAGCTAAACCACATATTAGAAACTACCACAATCACATCTCAATGGTAAAAGCAACTCAGAAGAAATTCTCAATCTCACATGCAAGCCCAAAACTGTAAGAACTTCAAAGAACCATTAAACTATGAATTCATCCTACTAAGAGTGAGGCTTTCAATTCTTAGGGGCCTTCAAGTGATCTGGCCACCTCTTACTAGCAATCTCCACCCTCTTAAGCATCAAAACCACTTGAACAATGTGGAAAAATTGTGGAATGAGGCTCTGCAAAAACTTGTGTAGAGCTAAGAGAAAAAATCTCTCATTCTGCTGGCTAGAAGGGATAAAACACAAAGGAATTCAAGACAGGCAATTCCGAACATGGCGTATGTAGTAATGTGCCATGCCTGACTACATTTCAGAACTTAAGCATCATGTGTCCTATGAAGATGCCACACATCTAGATATCAGTTAACCCATTTGCCAGGCATTCAGACACTTAATTAAACCATGAAAACTTAAATGTGCTGACCATATATGTGGCATGCAATCATGATGTGCCAACTATCGCATGTGCGATTAAGAAACATAAATTTGTTGCTCAGCTCAGGCATGTTATAAACAAACAGACTGATACCAGTGCATTTTTAAAAATGTCATCCAATAAGTCAATAACCCTGTGGTTTCAACCCTGCTCAATTCATACAAAAGACCCAACACTTGCTAAACCCAATAACATGGATCCAGAAATAAAAATGCTACATGAATAGACCCAACCTCATGTTCAGTGCATGTAGAAAGTCATTGTCTATGCACACAAATTACATATGAGTAATCTCTCGACCATTCATGCAATTTGACATTGGACTCAATAGTGATGGTCAAAGATTCGACTCGCCAGTGAACTTGAAAATGAAGTTCAACTAATGTTCTTCGTATGCACACCACACACATGTGAGCTCGAACACTTAATATTAGATATTCCATTTGCTAACCTAAGATTTGTGAGAGAGAATTGCAATCTCACACTTGATATCACATTTGTTTAAACTTTTCCACTCTAATTCAATAATACCTATTTCTATGGTCATATACTTTATTCATCAAAGCAACAAAAAGTACGATACATAAATATCCCAACAAATTACTTCATTAGAGGAGTTTTTTTTCGTATAGTTGAACAGTGCCGACCGGTCAACTGCTGTGGTCAGCACCCCCACTCTTGCCCCTCAAGTGTCACAATTTCAGCCTACCTCCATATTCTGAAAATAAAAAAAATAGAGAAACACTTGACGCCTGTCTGCCATGCTCGCTCCCTACCTATCTGCATACACAAATGAGGTGGGCCCCACAGTATTCAGTGTGCTATAGGACTCGCTCCTTATGCCTATGGACATGTAGCAAAGAGAATCGTGAGCAGGTAACAAGTCTTATTCTAGAAAATAATAGGGTAAAAAAGAGAGAGAAAAGAATGTTAAAAACTAGCTTTAGTTGTGACTTCTTTTTCGATATTTGTTGTGTGTTTAAATATGCAACAGATCTAAAACTTTTTATATTGTTGGTCTATATTAAAAGTGACACAACATATTCCACTAAAATTAAAATAAAATAAATTAAGAGTGTACCATTATCATATTTTGTTGAAAAAAATTTATTACAAGAAGAGTCTCTCAAAAAAATTGAGATATATTGTAAGAAAAATAATTGTGTAGATTAAGAGACATTCCAGGGGATTGTTTTCTTCCTATCACACCTCATCTTTATTATAAAATCTTTATGTAATAAGCATCACGTCTACTACGCATGTCAATCCACGTGGAATGTGGTCACATCCATTTTCAATTGATATACATGGCTGCGATAGACAATCAAGAGAGGAGGAGTGAATTGATTATCGTCTAAATAAAATTTTCTTCACAAGTACAAATTAGATTTACTTGAAAATTTTAACAATAATATGCACAGCGGAATATGACAAGACTAAAGGCAAGACCAACTATCCTAATATGTGAAGAATTGAGAAAGAGACAAAGAATCAAACTACATATTGCACGCATGATTTAGAATGGTTCGACCAATAAACAGTGTGTGCCTACGTCCACTACCGCACATCCTTGTGAGGATTTCTCTACTAACTTGTTTAATCGGGTGCAAGCCACAAACCCTCAACACATGATTATTTCCCGAGGACAACACCAACCCCACACGATTCTTGTTTGATGGGTACAAGAATCTAAACCTAACTACATGCTCACAAACCAAACACACACACAAAAGATCTGATTCAATTAGAAACTATAAACATGTACACGAGGAATAAGGAAGAGAACAATAATCGTTTCCCCCTGTTCAGAGATGAAGAGTCATTGTAGAACAATGTATGCTGAAGAATAACACAACTTTGACTCTCCAACGAAGTCTCCTGGATTTCTTAGATGTAGCAAAAGCCTCTGATACTAGAAAGCAACTCCACACTGCAACTAAGACGTTTTCCACACTTTATTTTGAGGTTGCTACAAGCTTCTTCAGAAATTAGCCCAAAACTCTAGTTCAAATGGATATAACTTTCTTGCACACTTGGCTTTGTTTTAGGGCTTTTAAACATCTTGTATTTATAGCCCGCCATCCAAAGAGAAGGAATCTTGGACGAATCCTCGGCCATAATCATAACAATGAAGAAGTCATTTCAGATTAGGAAACTATATCTCTGGAATCGGTCGACAGATTTCTAGAGTCTGATCGATCGTTCTTGGTCTTTAAATCTCACATACTTTAACTCACTATATTGTTCTTAGTCGACATATTTCAGATTAGGAAATTATATCGCTGCATTCATATCAACAGTTATTTTAAATCTCACATACTTTAATTCATTGTCACATATATTTTAACAACTTCGAATTATTATTTTAACATCTTACAACTTAAACTTTAATTCATGCCAATAATTATACGTTAAATCATATCAATAGTTGTTTTAAATCTCACATACTTCAACCCATTGTCACACATACTTTAACAACTTCGAACTCTTATTTTAACATCTTAAAATTTAGATTTTAAGAAACTATTTGATATTAAAATAGATTAAAGATAAACTGAGGATAACCTTAAAATTTTTAGGATATTCTCATTTTATTCGCGATCTATCCCGATACCAAACATGACTTAAATATTGTTAAAATATGAATATAATAATCATACATATCTGGTGGCACAAAAAATATGGAAAGATAAAAGGAGAAAAAATAGAAGATAAAATTATCCTTTCATAGACTAAGGTCTTGTTTGATAATACTTATTCAAAGTCTAAAATCTGAAATATTTAATTTTAAAGATTTTTTATTGTTTGATAAAATATCTAAAATTATATCTTAATTAATCACTTAAGTCTAAAATACCACTTACTTTTTAAGTTAAGATGAATCATTTTTTTTCCAATTTGGAGATCGACAACGAACATTGTCGACAGCCGTCAACCAGAATCCAGCGATCATCGACGGCCGACGGTTGTCGGTGCCGAATTCCAGCGATCGTCGGCGGCCAACTCCGGTTACTCAATTTCAAAAAATAATATTTTTGACAATTTTATATTTTGAACCCAAGACCTATCCAATAAAAATGTAGCATATTAACTAATTGTGCTACACTTCATATATTATTTAAGTTAGTTATCAAACACTTTTTAACTTATATCTTATATATATTAAGTTTTTTTTAAATTTTAAATTTAGAGAATAGATGTAAAATTACATTTAGATATTTTAAATAAAATGTTATCAAACGTGCACCTAATTGATAAAATCTATCAAAAGAGAATTATTCGAGATACCTTTTTCTGGATCAGAAAATAAATCTGTCTTACTATAAATAAATCTATCTTACTATAAAGGCCAATAATTAATTATCCGTATAAAAAAAAACTCCCGGACTCCGTTCAATTTTCAAAACTCAATTGTTTGATGGCTTCGTGTCCGGCATTATTCCTTTTTGCCGGCCCACGTCGTACCCACCTTGATCAACACGTTCCGAAAACCATGCCCTGTGCAACGCGCTGCGTACCAATAAAAGGTAGCGACGTGTCGCAAAGTCGTAATCGACCTCCCCATTGGTCAGACGCACAACGTCGTGGCTTCTGTGGTCGACCGGAGGTTGCGGGAAAACCACGCAAAGGAACAGCTCCGCACCGCCAGATGCCGAATATTCCCAAGCAAGGATGTGACCCCGAGGCTTTCGTAAGCAATGACGTAGAAAGAACCAATCGGATGCTTCTTCGTGGCAAAATCGTGCCCGTTGTCTTCCAACAACCGCCTTAAATCTACGTCTCCTGCTCGTTAGGGCTTCCTATAAATAGGCTTGTGGCCTCCAGCTTTGCTCATTCCGCGGGTCGCTCCCTCTTCGTTTCGTAGGGACGTGGTTTCTTCGGCGGCCGCCACCACCACCGTCCTCCTGCTTGGTTTTTTTTGTCAGCCGCTGCTGATCTGATTGCGTCGACCGATAGATCTCGTATTTCGTCTGCGTTTTTTGGGTTTTTTTCTTGTGTTGTTTTGATTTTTTTGCAGGAAAGATGGGCGGATCGTGTTCCATGATGATGCCGATGGTGGTTTCGTCGTCGATCTGTGCTATTGGAAATCGTTTCGTCTTTAGATCGAGGGGCATAGATGGATCTGGCGATAGCGGGGTCGCCGGGGTGTCTGCTGAGCAGATCTGGATGCATCGAGAAGCTTAGCGACGCGGAAAGGTCTGTTGCCGTCTCAGACGTCCCATGGTCTTTCTATGGCGCGGTTTTTCTACGGTATCCGGAAGGACGAAGAAGAGAAGTTGCCTTTTGGAAGGAGAGGTATTTGTTTGTTGTTAGATCCGTTCTTTTGTATAGAACAGGAGGGCGATCTGGTAACTTGCGGAGGTATGCTGTTGTTTTAGCGGGATCGGATGAGAGATGCGGTGAAAACAATGTTCAGAGAGAAACAGAGAGGGAGCGATGTTGATATGTCGTGAGATGTATCAACGGGCCTTTGCCATGTTGGGTGCGCTCGCATGGCAGGCCACAGGAACCCTAATAAAAGATCTGTTTTCGGTGGTGTGTTCTTCGGAGGGGGGATCGCACGGGGTATTTTTATTTATTTGATGCCCGGGGTCCTTCCCTCCGAGCCCGTCTCGTCTGTGTTCTGTTCCTCGTGGCTTCTCTTTCACACGGTCTACTGGTTTTGGCCATCAGAGACGCTACAGGATGCGAACTACCGTGATCCGCCCATGACAACCACTGCGCCGGCTCTACCATCTGCATCCATAGCAGATGAGGTACTAACTGAACCTTTGATTTGAAATTTATTTCATTTATACTCGAGTCTCCTCGGATCAGTAGATCTGCGAACTTTCATGCCATCCATTTATCCGTCCTATGCGCATAAGATGTCAAATAGTTCTCTAAGTCCTAAAAATTTCGAATTTTCCTTCTACCTCACATTCATGGGCATTCGGATCTTGGTGAAAGCTTCATGGCAAATTTAGCTTATGAGCTATGACCAACATATCTACTATGAATATTACGTGGCTATATTTTGCCCTTGTTGTTTTTGTGTACTCGACTGGATTTGCATGTACAAGTTGTATATTATAAATCTTTTGTTCTGCTGGGTTGGGGATGTTTTATATGTAATTGTATAAAAAGAATTCCCCAGAAGATGTCAACAAAGGAGGGCTTGAAGGGCGAGAAGCTTTACATCCTCAAATCATTCGGCCTGGTTTTCGTCCCATGCAGCGGCTAGAAGTGGATGTGTACCTTGACGTCGTCTCCTGCACGGAACAAGCGGTATGATGGGTTCTACGACAAGTAAAAGATGTTGATGTAGCATTCTTCTTCTGTATTGTCTACTGTGAACAGCATACAAGTGTGTCTCATCATGAGTTCAAAAGGTTTTGATGGGAGGCAGCCGTCCGATAATTTAAATTGTGTTATTTTTCCATTTTAAGGAACTAATTTTTTAATTTGTTAAACATCTGTTCAGTGAATTCCTTTTTACAATGTTGTGCCTGTGGCTTCCCTCTATATCAAGTTTTGCAATTACATGTTCTTATTTTCTATGTTACAAAATATGTGAACTTTCAGTTGTGATTTAGTCCGTGGCATCTTAATTCTGTTTGTACCAAGTTTCTATGAGCATATGTTCGATCAAACATTTCTTATTCGGCTTTTATCATGAAAAATGTTTTTTTACTGTCACAAGTAGAGTGGTACTTGTGAAGATTTTATGGAACATAAAGTTCTCTGTAGTGCAATTGTGACGAGTATTATTTTATCATATTTGTTAGGCAACAAATGAATTGATGCGCCCTCTCTGTACACAGTTATATTTCTGATTTGTATTCTTCTGGAAGATGACGCTCTTAGGTTTTTTTTAAATCTTGGTCAATCTTTTTAGATAAATTGGACGAACGCTGCTTGATGCACCATGTCTCTTAGAACAAAATTAAAAGGTATAAAGTTACTATGGTGGGTTTAGGGTTTACCAGGATGTTTACGGAACTGGACTAATAATAAAACTTCTCGAATACAGGTGATATGAGTTGTCATTTTATTACCAGGATGTTTACGGAACTTGATCGGGCCACTTTGATTGGGGGCTTATGCACCTATGAATAAGGATAATTAGATAATCTCGAGATAAATGGGATACAAAAGTTGGCCACTTTGATTGGGGGCTTATGCACTATGAATAAGGATAATTAGATAATCTCGAGATAAATGGGATACAAAAGTTGGCCACTTTGATTGGGGGCTTATGAAAGTGGGATTTCTAGAAGATTAATATGGTAAACTACCTAGAAGTTACTTTAACCATTCGGTAATTGTAGCGGTCTATTATCATCCCCAGGATGTTTTCGAAACTTGATTTGGGCCATTTTGATAAGTGGTCTATGAGTTCTAGGAATGAGGATAATTAGATAATTTCGTGACAATTGGTTATATAAAAGGTTGAAAGTGGGATTTCTAGAAGTTTGGCGGTGAACTTCGCAGAAGTTATTGAACCATCCAGTAATTGTAGTGGCCTACTTTTTCTTTTCGAACCAAACCTTTTTTTGTGTGTCAGGAAATACGGCCATTAAATATATACTCGAAGCTATCAAATTGCGTATCTGGTAGGTTCGAGATTTTAGTGTCAAATTCTGGACATGTTAATAATCAATTAGCCTGTAAATTTATTAATTGTTACTTTATTGTTTTTTAGCATAGAAGTAGCGATGTCGGTGACGTCGAGCACACGGAAATTATAAGATTAAGGTTGTAGCGTTTGTTTGCCTGGGTGGAAAGTTCATATTTTTCGTTTGACTTTTTAGGATTTATTGGATTACTTACGAAGCTATGTTGTTTGTGAAACAATCATGTTTGGTATTTTGATAGACTGGAGGTAGAACACGGTTTCTCAAATTTTGAGGATTTCTCGAAAAATTTGTGTTTAATTTTTTTCATCTCCATCTATCTAAATACCGAACATATGTTGGGGTAATCACAAATTTTCCGTTCTAAGGTAGTGTTTTTGAGGAACATATTACCTCTATGTGCATTTGTTGACTAGTATGATTGCACGGTATACCTCTAATTCCGCCATTGGCTACATTCAATGCCGGTCCCAAGCCCGGAAAAAGGAAGAGGGGAGGATATCAAAGAAGAAATGTTTGTTGCGAAACTCTATTTCGCCATTTATTTATATATTTCATCCACGTCTTTAGAGTTGTTAGTTGAAGTGTGTGGTGGAAGATATATCGTCGCCTTGTATATAACATGGCGTTCTCTCTCCTATGGTGACCAACTTTATAAACTATATTTGTTTTCGTTCGTATGTGAGTTAATCGTGATTTTTGCAGAAAGTATATCGAATGGATATTGTGTTTTTTACCTTGCTTTTATGAAGTATTTTGGTTTTTATAAATTTTATCTTTTAAAAACCCCTTTTTAAAAGAAGAGCCGACTCTTGGTTGTCCTTACTATCTTCAAATATGAAATTAAAATATATCTCTACAAATTTATGTGCATAATCTTTCCATTAAATCATTAATTATAGATCTTTCAATAATTAAATCATTAATTAAAATCTTTTTTTGGCATGTCCACGAGAACGAACAAGAGGTTATGTCTTGTTCAAGTGTCTCTTTCATGAGATTTACATACTTTTATCTTTATTAGGAAGTAGGGCTGCAATTGGATCAGATTCGGAATTGGAAATATAGATTTTAATTTTGATAATCAAAATATAATTTTGATTATGAAAAATTAAAATAATTAATTTTGATTCTGTTTCGATTTTGATAACATTATTGGAATCGAAATTTTGATTAGTTAAGATGTTTATTATGGTTTTACTTTTTGAGTTTATAGATTGTTTATCGGATAATCGATATTGATTTAAATTTTGACTATTTTTTTAATTTTGATTTTAATTTTAATAATTTATCGTAATATCCGATACCGATTCTGATAGATTATCGATATCAATTTTTAATTCTAAAATAGATAATTTTTATCAGAATCAAAATAATATATCGGATTTCGTCTGCAGACTTGCAGTAATATTAGGAAGTTATGTGGAGGTATATTTTAAATCTCATATTAGAAAATAGTGAGAACAAGTTATCAGAGTCTCATCTCTTTTTCTTAGAGTATTTTTTTAAAAGACAATCTTAAATAGGAGGTCAATATCTCTTAAGAGGTATATTTAAATTAGTCTCTTTAAATATATTTTTAAAATAAATTTTACTCTAATATTAAGTTAGTAAAATATTAGCAATTTTCTTTTAATAGCAACTTTAAGTGTTGATCTTTTTAAAGATAAGTTAGTTGGAATATCGATAATACAATACCTTCAACATTTTAATGAGTTTCAACTTTTTAATTTTCATTCATTTTTAGAATATGAAGCGCCGATATCCGTACTTCAGAACAGTTAAGAGCATTCAAATGTTTGTAAATAAGTTCTAATAACCTTTTTAAAAGATAAAACCAAAGATGGCCTCAATTAATTCTCGTAGTCATTTCCCTCAGCTTTCGATGAGAATCTTCCTGTTTTCTAGTTTCTGAGTTATTTTCTATTGGTTCATTTTAATTTCAGTATTTTTTATTTTAATTTTCTTGACGAGGATAAATAGTAGGTCCAAGAGATTTGATGGAAAAGAAAAGGCTTGGTGATGAAATGTATAAAAATCCCTTGCCCAGCGTTTGGGATTGCCTAGTAAAAAGGTTTCATTTTTTGGAAATCTCAAAGTCTTAAAAAGTTTCCTTACTCCAACTTTAAACTCTAAAATCTAGCACATCGTCGTTAATATTATGTCTCAATTTCTCTCTTTTAAAATCTATTTTTACATAATTTAAAATTTACTTTACATATTTTTTGGTAACGAAGAAATTCTGTCCTATGTGGTTTTGTAGGTTTAGAGATTGGTATTTGTGAACTCCAATATCAGGACTTGGCCGCTCTTACCTCCGTGTATCTATATTGCCCTTACTTCACTTGACCGAAAAAATCTGGATCTACACACATTGATGATTGCATGTAAATCAGGTAAACCTTCCCTCAAGAATTGAATTCAAAACCTCCTACTTTTAAACAAGAGTTCTAACGAATCTATACATCTCAAGGATTACACATTTGATATTAAAGAGCAAAAAAATAAAATTTTAATTATTAAATATTTAATTTATATTTTTATTATGTTATAAATATTTTTACTCTATCTTCGATCTAAAGTTATACCAAACATTGCCAGCCTGTCATGCCATGTTGGTTGGGCTTATGCAGCCCTTGCCATGAAATCACGACACTGTAGTTGCCTCATATTTTGGATTCAGGTGTAAACGTTCTGCAACGTGTCACTATCCTACCTCATGTTCCTTCTCAGTAACCAATCGATCTCCTCCGTCCAATTTTTTTTTGTTATTCTTCTTTATTGGTCTCCTCTGCTTGCCTTCTTCTAACTTTGGCGTTGCCTTCTTCTTGCGAAGCCGCCCACATTGGGATTCACACGTGAGAAATATTTATTATTTGAATAGGAGAGAGGCTAAGCACTCCGGTCGGCCGTTCGGACAAATAATTTGTCCGGACGCTCAAGTGGTGCCGTCCCATTAGAGAGCTGTCTAGACTTGGGGCCCAGATGATAAGACACTGTTCAATGGGGGCACGTGTCCAGACAAATGATTTGTCTGTGCGTCCGAATCTTAAGTATTTCCCTTTGAATAGTAGAGTACCAATATTTTGTTAAAATTATTTTTGTGCAAATAGGTACGAAAAAACTATTTTGTCACTTTTTAGTTGGTTATTTTTCATATACTAAGAATTTTTTGAAGAATAATGTAGAGTATTTAATGTTAATATTGTGATGATAAAAGAGTAAGAGCATGAATGTTACTGTTAGGTGAATTATTTATCTTTTTATCTAATTATTTGTTATCTTTGACTAGTTATTTATCTCTTTTAACATATTATTTTTCACTCTTATATTAGTGCGACAATAATGTAAAGATATTTAAGAAGTATTTAATATTATTGTTAGGTGAAAATCATACATTAATACATAGATCAATAACATATTGGATGATAATTTTTCTAACCGTTCACACACAATTAACTAGTGTTTCTTGATTGAGCAAAAGTATGCTTGTATTTCAGTTGCAAGAAGATTCATAAAATTTTGGATGGAACCTGTGGTGGCCATTTCTAGCCACCTAGGCTCATCATAGCCCATCATGGCCCGTCAAGGCCCTCCGGACAAACGTGGCCCTTTCGCAAGGTGCCACATCTCCTCAAAGACCGTGCGAAGGACTCCAGGAAACGACCGTGATGACCGAGCACCACCGAGCTCCCTGGGGCACGTCTCCAGACGTCTCTCGTCTTGTTCGGATCAAGCATCGCCAACCGTACGAAGGTTGCCTCCGGGCACCCCGTAACCTGTTCGGTCCAGGCCTCTGCCCACCGAACAGGTCCCCTGCTCGTAGCGTACCTCATTCCCGCAGGCTTGATTATCTCCCGGGCAACACGCACCGAACAGCCAAGCACGGTGTAACACCCCATATAAGAATATGTTAAATGGACTAAATCAGTAGACTACCAACAACTAGGACTAGTCATTTTCAGAGCTCGAGCAGGAAAAGAACTCTGAAGTTAAGCGTGCTCAGTTGGGAGTAGTCCCAGGATGGGTGACCTTCCTGGGAAGTCTACCAATTAGTACGATTGTTAGACCAATTGCTGGTTGGGTCATCACAATGGTATCAGAGACTTGTCCAGCCGGTAGTGCCATTTTGCTGGTTGGGTCATCACAAATGGTATCAGAGACTTGCCCAGCCGGAAGTGCCACACAAGGCAAAGTGCTACGCTATAGGAGCCACCTCTTAAGGCCATAATGGCGCAAAGTGCTACATAGTGGGAGTCACCTCTTGAGCCTGTGGGGGACTGTGGGCGGTAAAAATGGAGGGACAGAGAAAGTGCGTGGGCGTGCCATTTTAAACATGATTTCATTTGAATTTGGTAAATTTTAGATGCGCGCGTATATATATCTAACATAGAATCGGAAGATTGGAAGTTCAATGGACCCTATCCCGCTATCCATAAAGAAATAGCGTTAATTACATCTCACATACCTAGCATGAGAAAACCCTTGATTGATTAATTGAGAAATATGGAGCCCGATATTCTTACTTGAGAACGATATAATTTGCAGGGATAAGCTTAACAAAAATAAGAGAAAACTGATCAATATGCACATAATTCACATATATCAGGAGACCACAACTGCATATCTCGTCATTTAGATATTCGGTAAACACAAGACTTACAGAAATGGTGACTGCCAAGAGATGAACTCATTCACATTAAGAAGATTTACATGTAGCATTTTTGTCCCTGAAAAACACGTATGTCTTTGAAAATATGGCAACCTTACATACTCAGAATTTCATGAGCCAATATAAAAAAAGATATTGCGGAACTTCAATTTGAAATGGAAATAAGCTTTCAATCTTTTTTTGAAACTGACGTTGAAATGTCAATTTTGCAGGTGATGCTGAAACTTTCTTGGTGAATTGGCATTGAGATATTTTTCACTGTGGCTGTTAGGAGTTTCAATTTAAATCCATGCAAACTGTGTACATAAATTCAGTTTTCTTCCTTTCTTTTTATTTAACAACCTTGCTTCATTGTTCTCCCTCGGTTTCAAAGTCCACCTCACAATTCTCATCTCACAAGGTTGAGACCAGATTGCTTCCATTTACTTTTTTTTTGTTTCTTACTTTTTTTTTTTAGCATTTTGAATAACAGTTTGTGGTAAAAAAAATAAAAAAATAAAAAAAGTTCCCATTTCTGCTCACGAGTCTCTACTTCATCTTTACTTCGCCCTGACTTATCCATCTTCCATATTAAGTACATTTCCATCAAATTGCTGAGCAATCGTTCGATTAAAATTTTCATTCCATAATACTGTGCATCAATCCTCAGTCAACTCTCTCTGTCTTTACTGTTTCAGGTGAGTTATAAAAAATGTATTGGAAATAAACACTCAATCCTCATCCAGCAGCACGCGGGGTGTTTAAAGAAGCACTAATTTGACTGAACACATGAAAGATTAAATTGACAAGAACGAAGAAGCAAGCCTGGTGACACAGCAAATGATGGAGTCGATGATGACTTTGGAGACCACTCTCCAGGCGGACCTGATGAAGACCAGCGGAAGAGATGAGTCGATCCCCCGGCTTTTCTGAGGATGACGATGATGTTTTCTCCTTCCGGGCTTCCTCCCCCCACCTGTCTGCTCTCCCCCCTCCTATCTCCCGCTCTGCGCTGTTTTTCTTGCATGGGACCGACCTCCTTTTTTTTTTTCTGTTTTTCCTCTTTTACCCCCAAACCGTTGGCGAGGAATCTGCCCATCCTTCTAGAATGGGTGAATGTGTCTTGTTATGGGCTAAATGGGCCAGATTTGGGTGATGCTTCCATACATATGTACCTCATTTCCAAGTCAAGCCCACTAACCAAATATTTTCTGTCTGGGTTTTGATTATGTGCTATATGTGAGTAGCGACGAGGACGTCGCTTATATAAGAGGGGTAGATTGTAACACTCCATATAAGAATATGTTAAATGAACAAATCAGTAGACTACCAACAATCCGGACTAGTCGTTTTCAGAACTCGAGCAGGAGAAAAAATTTTGAAGTTAAGCGTGCTCAGTTGGGAGTAGTCTCAGGATGTGTGACCTTCTGAGAAGTCTACCAATTAGTACGGTTGTTGGGCCAGTTTGTTGTTGGGTCATCACACGGTTACCGAACAGCGGGTCCAGCCTTCCAAAGCCTCACCAGCAGTTCATTGACTTAGGCATCGGAGGGTTCTCCCCGGTTCTTCAACCGGGCCCCCTGATTCCGTTCTGATTTTGCAGGCATCCGTCCGCCACCGGCGATCTTCTTCCCTTCCTTCAAGTGTAGGCCCTCTTGGCTCCGGCCCAAGCAGGAAATCGTCTCCACACTTTTGGCGCTGTCTGTGGGAACGAACGAGAGGCCATGCGCCCTGCCCGAGCGTCTCATCTTTATGAGACCCGCACACCCTTATCCTCACTGGGGGGGCTGTGTAGAGGTAATCTTTAGTCCCACATTGAAAGATAGTGAGAACAAGTGTGTGCTTATCAGCAAGAGCCTCATCTCTTCTCCCAAGAGGGCCCTTTTAAAGGACAAAACCCCAAGCATGAGGACAATACCTCTTAGGAGACACACTTAAATCACGTCTCTTCATTGGCGCCGTATGTGAGAACGAGCGAAAGGTCATGCGCCCTACCCGAGCGTCTCATCTTCATGAGACCCGCACACCCTTATCCTCATTAGGGGGGCTGTGTAGAGGTATTCTTTAGTCCCACATTGAAAGATAGTGAGAACAAGTGTGTGTTTATCAGCAAGAGCTAGAGACAATACCTCTTGGGAGGCACACTTAAATCACATCTCTTCATTGGCGCCGTCTGTGGGAACGAACGAGAGGTCATGCGCCCTGCCTGAGCGTCTCTTCTTTATGAGACCCGCACACCCTTATTCTCACTGGGGGGGCTGTGTAGAGGTAATCTTTAGTCCCATATTGAAAGATAGTGAAAACAAGTATATGCTTATCAGCAAGAGCCTCATCTCTTCTCCCAAGAGAGTATTTTTAAAGGACAAAATCTCAAGTATGGGGACAATACATCTTGAGAAGCACACTTAAATGACGTCTCTTCAGAACCCATAAATATTTAAGTTGAGTTCTTACAAACTAATTTGAATTAATGACGTGTCAAGACATATTAGACCATCTTAATTAATTAGGTGTAATGTGAGTTTCCTTTTTGCAATTCTGAAATAAAAGTGCATTCTTGCACTGAAGCATTTCTTACCGTCTTGTAGTCTTTCTAATTCCATCTCTCCTGTGTTTCTTCTCATCGATCTTGCAGGCCCTGTTGATGGGAACGCGGCGATGGGTATGGCGGCGCTGGAGCTAGCTAGCTAGCTAGATTTGTTCTTGCGATCCGAAGGGATGGAGGGATCTCGATCAGGTGAGGGTTTGGCGGCATCAGACCAGTGAATCTCTTATCAGATATGAATCATCCATGGTCCTTATCTATGCATGGCCGCAGCGCAGGAGAGGGGAGGCCCGCTTTGGGGATAAGTTTATTTTGGCTCTCGCGGCCAAGAGTTCGATATATATGTGGTGTTATTAATGGTGCTGATCACACCATCTTAAAACCCTAGATTCCTAGATTGCTTTTTCTTGTTAAGAGGGTAATTTAATTTGGACAGGACTGAGGAGGGCCATGTCTTGTTATATATGTAGATATATCAGCTGTAATACTCAATTTCTGTTGCCGAGCTGCCACCTATATGAGAGTTAGTATTATTTTATATGGAGTTGGAATCTTCTCTGTACGTAAAAAGATGTGACTCAGTGAGTATTAGAGGGAAAGTGTGGAAACGCTATATTTGTAAAAAGAATTCAAATCAAAATGTGAAAAAAATTTAAAAAGATTTTTTTTTCTCGTAAAAATCTCTCTAATACTTAGTCCGGTCCTCCCATCTATTGAGAAGAACCGAACTACTTTATATGGTGCCTAGACAAGAGAACTTGGAATTCTAGTTGCACGGATCACTCATAGTTCAAGAATTTTTGCTGATGTACACTACAAGAAAAAAATTTGTTTAGCGATGGACAAGTTCCGTCGTTATTTCGTCGCCATTCTGTTGCTAAAGACTCGAGCGATAGCGTCGGAATAAGACTGCAGCTTTATATTATTGGAAGCTAAATTAGTAACGGATTGACGCGGGTCGCTACGCCGTCGCTAATAGCGACGACTTAGCGACTGAAAATTGTCGTCGCAAAATCTGTTGTTCATCTAGGTACTCTTTTGTATCGACGACAGCAAATGTTCCGTCGTTAATCCGTCTAAATGAGCGACAGATTAGCGACGGACCTGTACCGCCCTAAATTCTACAAAACTCTGTCTAAATAGCGACGGATTTAATTCATCCGTCGCTATTCCATCACTATTATGTTGTTAAATAAATAAAAAAATTTATAATTAAAATTTTTAATATATATATATATAATTTTTTTAACACCTGTATATATTTTCATATGACAATTAACTAGAAAATAAATATCACAATCACCATTCAAATATAACAAAATCACATAAGTAATTAAGTAAAATTTAAACATTTCACACAAATTCAAATATCTTCTACATATTTACCAACAAGTCACAAAAATGTTTACATAGATAATGAAGAAGATAAGATTGAAAAAGTCAAATGATGAGACTCCTAATCATCTGCAAGATGAGTCTATAGGTTGTCGCCATCTGCATCGCTACTAGTCTGTTCTCCAACGACTTGCACGCAAAAGATAATTATTAGACATGTATGGATATGAAGAAAAAATAAGAGATCATTTCACATTAACAAACTATAAACTTAAACATAAATACTCTTGCCAAATTCTAACAGAGAGTCCGATTTTGAGTCTATCAACTCCCACATGTCTAGTTTCATTCTCTCCACATGTTGAAATTATCTACACTATGACCAAACACTTAATTCTATTTTCTGATATATGTAACCCCAAACTCAAGGATTAATAAATTATAAACTAAATTAAATACCCCCGCCAAATCCACTTTAGTATATTATAAAATAATGTTACAGAACCGTTTTCTTAAAAAAAGAGGAGAAAAAAAAAAGTAGAGCTCCAACATTGCACTCATAACCCAATAAATATGCACGGTAACATGATATTTTTACCTGATTATTTGGATAATAAGCATTTAGTTTCTCATGTACCGGAGTTACAAATTGGTTGCAAAACGAGTTTTACCCGTTCTTCTCTGCAACTTTTTTTTTCTTCTCTTTTTTCCCCCCTTCCTCGCTGCAACAACTATATATAACTTATCTAGACTAAACAATCAGAAAAGTGAGCCTTAAAATTATGATTCCCTTAACAACTGGACAATTGCAAGATCATTGACAGATAAGATATATATAGCTTTTCGTCACAGAACACATACCATGAGGACAATTGGATCAAACGTCAAACACAAGCCTTCAACCCGTTCTAACTTTTACAGAGATCCTCAACACCAAACTTTATTACGGACACCAAGCCTCCAAATCTTTCAACACAAACAAGGGGGAGGAAAACAGATCAAACCCAAGCAGCATCACTTGGTTTGCCATGAAACAATGCAGGAGACTGTACGTAACATATATATGTACCATATTTTGTGTCGTATGGATATGATATATCTTACAGTGTTTTTACGCCAAACCAGACAACACTTCAGTGGAAGTACGTACGTAGAACCTTATTACACATAACACATGCATGGAGATAACTTACAATTACATTAGTAGTGCAATTCTTTGGAAGGACTTGGGGCACATTTATTCAAATGTTTCTAGGCAACGCTTGGAGCAGGGGATCCATATCACCCTTTATTAATCTTGTAACAGTTCTTCTAGTAGAATCCTTGGATCGGCCACCTCTTCTCCGGGTCCGGCCGCCAGGACGAGCTCTTCTTCTTTTTCTCTTTCTCCTTCTCCTTCTTCTTCTTCTTCTCCTTCACCAGCTTCTTGTCCTCCTCCTCGGAGCTCACATCCGCTTCCTTGGGTAGCGACACCTCCACGCAGCTGTTCTTGGTGACGAAGAAGCGGCCCACTGAGCCCCCAGAGGGAGCTTTCCCCTTCTTCCACCCGCCGCCGCCCTCCATCACCTCCGCCGGCGAAGGGGGCGCCTCCGGCCGGCTGGCGGCGGGCACCATCACCACAACCTTATCCATCTGGTGGCTCGTCATCATCACCTCCTCTTCGTGCTGTAGCGCGACGATGGCCGCCAGGTCGCGGGTGAGGGGGCGGCCACCGGCGTCACCCACGGCCGCGGCCGCCGAGGCCGCGCAGAGCGAGGACGGCGCGGGCTCCAGCAGGGGGAGGATGCTAGTGCTCGACCTGGCGACGGCGCCAGCGAGCTCGGGCTCCATGCTCTCCGGCCCGAAGCTACTGCCACCGGCACCGGTCTCCAGCGCCATTCGACGTTATCCTCCCTGTAAGCCCTGCAAGAAGAAGTGCAACTGCGCCCCGGGCTTGGACGGCGGGGGGGTTCCCCTCGGCGTAGCTATTTATGAGCCCATCGTCTCAGCGCTGGGGCTCCGATCTCGACGTGGAAAGGCTTTGAGAAGGTAATCTCTGTTCATCGCGAGATGCGTTAGAAGGCGGCGACCAACGAGGTTGACCAGAAAGAAGCGCAGAAAAGAACCCCATTAATTAATCTCCTTGCACTCGCATCATCCCTAACATTGGATGCTATCATGCTATCAACCATATGAATATTAGTTTATTTTATTTTATTATGAATGGTTTGTATTGAATTCATTAATTAGTTGCACTCTATCAACGAACTTTGATATAAATATTTTATCAAAGATTGTTGCCATAACAAATTAATTTAATGCGTAAATTGTACCTAGCTTGTACTAAAAATATTATAATTTAGTCCTAGGAGTCTCAAAATTCCCTTCATACATCTTTCCCAACCCTAACATGCAAACTCTTTTAGTTCTTCTTAAACTGCTTCCTTTATATATTTTTTACATTACTTTAGGTTTTGAAAATGTTAATATCGAACTCATATTACATAAAAAACACGGCCTTATAATTAAGGAGTGCATTTGTTTATTTGACTAATGTCAAATCAAATTATGAAGAATTATTTCACCCTTAATTTTCTACATGGTTGCCAATATGTGGTTGAGTAGAAGCTCATAATTAAGAACATGAGGGAACCATGGATAAGATACCTCTTAATCGTATCGTCCATAGTTAACTAGCGTAATTAATGAGTCAAATTACGTCGTCATCGTTTGCGTTCTTTCATGCAGGCTTCAACAATTATAACTTAGTTTATGCATGCATGCTGAGGGTTCATGACTTGAGATCGATCGAGACACAACTATAGAGTGGCCGGGCATGCATGTATCATATATAAGCTTTTGACACATACATATATACGCTTGTATTCAAAGGGTAGCAACTCGCATGTACTGGCCAGTCTTGTCCAGAATTAACCTGGTCAAATTAAGAACCAGTCAATACATTCATAACTTATATGAATGTATAAGATGTGATGACTTAATTTATAGATCTTGAGAAAAAAAAATTTGTCTGTGTAATTAAAATGATTAGAAAGTTGTTTAACCATCACATTTTATTGATTGGACGGTTGCATGGCGTCTAATAATCTTTTTTTATACCTATTTTACAGGTAATATATTGCTCATAGATCTTAGGATCTTGGTCGAGTCGTTCGTTTCATGTTCCCAATCGATCTTGGCCACGAGATGAATTAATCCGAGGATTCATTACAATAAAATGAAAAATAATTTAGTAACATCATTTGATAACACATTAAAATAATACACCAATTAAAGTGCATCACATTTTATTATTTATGAAGTATTTTTAATTTTTTTATTTTAATTATTGATGTGATATAATTTTAATGATGATGTTACCAAATAATATTACCAAATGCTCATCTTATCACTCCCAGAACCTTTGATTTCTATATTCAGCAGCCAACTTGAGCTGGTATTCTGTTCAAATGCTGACTGGTCATCGATCGGCGGACATCCTTGTTGAGATCCCCACCAATTATTCCTCCATCGACACCCACAGCTATAGCCAGTTTAATTCCCATGGCAAAGGGTATACCTCCGGCGCCGCTCGTTGGGGAAGATGCGCCTCGAGATCGCCGGCGCATGGCGCCGTCGGCGAGATGGATTTGGATGCATGGGCTCGATCATGCATGTAGCGCGACGGCAAGGTGATCCCCAAGAAGATTTAAGGTAGCTTTTTGACTGCCTCTACATGTGGGCAACAACGTTTCGCCGATCCAGCCAGTCGCCCGACCCACCCATGTGGAAGCATACGACAAGTTGCAGAGGGACCGGAGAAGGGGGGAGACCGGCATGCATGCATGCATGCAGCACCGTGGATGCCATTGCCTTGGGCTTCGCGGAGATTTGACCGGGATCGGAATTAAGTCGCCGGAAGAGGAAGGGAACGGGCCGCGGCGTCGCCCACGGATTTCTAGGGTTCCGTTTGGCGCTGCTGCAGACCGATGGGAGACGAGAGGTACTCGCGGAACAACGACCACTACTCCGAGGAGCTCCGAGGTTGGAGATTCTCCGTAGGCCGCGAGCGCATTGAGCATGGTATCCTATGCATGTCATTTCCAAAAATTTGAACATTGAGGTGATAAAATATTAATTTGTAATCATCTGATATGACATGATCCTAGGCGTATCCTATAATCATAAACGGATCCAGAAAAATTTTCAATGGGGTCACTTTTTTTAAGAAAAATTTTAACCAATTAATTTAATGAAAGTTTTTAGAGTAATCAATAGAGTTTTTAAATTTTAGTAAAATTACGTGACCTCATTGATTCTTCTCTAAATCCGGCTATGCCTGTAGTCAAAAGAATGAGACCTATTTTGATCCTATACATATGTCACTTAAAAACTTAATTGGGTATTGAAGGAATAGATGCTACACTATATTAGGACCCATGGTAGGTTAACTCAGAAGTTAAGTTATTATTATTTTTTAGAACAAGTTAGCAGCCTAACGTCGGTTGATTTTTCTACTTCACCTCTTGAGATGGGACATTATCCAGGGACCCAAGGTTTCCCTAGGTAAGATTTCCTCCCTTTTCAAATCTCGGAGAAATATTTACCCAAGAGTACGGTTGATTTATCCAGACATATCACCTTATTAAAGTGGATCTAAGAGTGGTTCATTTTAAAATCATTTGTCTAACGTGTCATAATAAAAAAATAAGCAAAACGTGAACAATCAAATATTAGCATGTAGACTCAGGGAACATAGTGCATGCAGAAGATTTATTTAGATTTTTCTATCAAAACATGAAAGTACAAATAAAGATTCACATCCAGCATGAGATGTGAATGGATCGATTGACATTTACGGGTTTATGGCAAAAATGAACTTATATGACGGATTAGAGAGGGGTCATTTATCTAGCATGAAAATGGTCTAGGTGGGCACTTCTAAGAATCTTGTAGTGTGTGACCGGTTGATTGGAAAAGAAGGCTAGAACCCACACACATCTTCCCACATATAAAATAGTACACGTCACATGATCACTCTTTTTTTTTATTATTGTTCTTTCGAGACATGTGTGTCTCTAGTGATCACGATTTTCTTATTGCATCTTCTTTATGATTCCCGCACATGGGCCATCAACACATACACACATGGGGGGGGGGGGGGTTTGAAATAAGACCTATTGCGCTCCGAAAGGTCTCAGACCGCTCGTTTCAAGATTTTCTTTGTTATTTTATGTCGGCGGGGAGGGGGCCCTCTGCGAACCAGAGAAGTCCCCTCCCCCCGCCATCATCTTCATCTCCATCTTCGACTAGAGGATCGTCCCCTTTCATAAGTTTTGGGTCTAAGAGTCTTCTTCCAATTTGGTCTCCTACTTGTAGGAGTTTTGTTTCTCCTTGCTCTAGCATTGCTATCTGGCATCATCGATAAGGTGCCCCTCTAGTCGAATAATATCGTAGTGGCATTTCCTTGTTCTGTTCTTGTGTGGTGTTGTGTATGTTTTCCTTTGTTGGTGACGGTGCTTGTCATTCTTGCTCCGGCTTAGTGACTCAGTGGACCTAAGCAGTGCCATTGGTTCAAGTCTGCCACCGTATTAGGGGTGCCACCGTATCAACTTTGCCATCGTGTCATGTTGGATTATGGGGTCCAGCAACTCCCTTGGGGATTCGCTGTTACTACATGTTGGTTCGGGATCGGGTGTGTGTAGTCGTATCGATGCTTGACAGCCCAGCCCACCGCAGAGACTAACCACCCTGTACGAAGCCCCTCATGTCCGCCCACCGCTTAGTGTGGGGTTCTGCATTGCCATAAATAAAATATACGGTCCACGTACCTTCACTACTAACTCGAACTTTTGGTGCAACAGTAGAGGCTTGATCCAACATGTCAATTTGTGTGCCACCGTATCAGCCCGTGTGACACCGTTTTGTCATGTGTGCCACCGTATCAACCCGGTTGCCATCGTATGAACTTTTATGTCACCGTTCAACCTTAAAAGGCACCTTTTCATGAGGTGCGCAATGATCCGGCAGTACGATGAGCTAGCAATTATTCCATGTGTTATGCGATCTAACGCAAATCGTATATTTCGTCAACCTTTATCGATCATTTCCGAATATGCTTCTGCTAACATGACCGCCGGATAACTTTTATTGTGACCCAGTGCCAAAGGCAAATGTCTATATCGTCAACAGTGCGAATATTGCCCTGTGGGTACCATCTCGGGCCTATAGATAGACACTTGTGGGCACCACCCCGACATATGGTGGGCAGGGTGGTTGCCATCAGGTTGGGTCGTACGATGTGACCGGGTTCCGTCAGTTTAATGGTTTGAGTTTTCTCTCTCTCCGACCATAATTTTTCGACTAATCTCATAAGCATGTGTATGATGTATGAGACGCATAAAATGATGACGTGGCAAACGTCATTTTCTTGACATGACAAATATACTAACAAACGGATGAAATAAATAATAATAAAAATAACAATAATAAAAGAGTAATTGCAAACGAGAATATCACCGAAATCAAAGTGACAAAAGTAATAAACAAAAAAAAGATGATAACAATATGAATAAAATAAACAAACGAATAGAACTAAATAAATAAGTAAAAAAATAAATAAATAATAATCTCCCACCGTATCACCACCTCCACCATTTTAAAATTCTCACCGATCCACTATTTCTAACACCTCAAATCCCTCACCGTATCACCATTTTTACCAAATAAATTCCCCACCGAATCATCCCTGCACACACACACATAAAAGCGCACACACACACGTACAGTTCCATGCTTCCATCGCTCCACTCCCATTTAATCAACAAAAATAAGTAAAAGAAGAGGGAATGAGACTAATAAAATGATGATTAATAAATATTAAAAAAAGGGGGACAAACAACAATTCATAAAGAAAATTAATAAATCAAATCATCTAAAATAAATTTAAATGCTATAACTTTAAATCAAATTCAAAGAAAATGCAACATGTTAATTTATATTTAAAAAGAGAAGAAGAAAAGAAATTTCAAATCAAATAATAAAAGACATGACTAATTTTAAATCCAATTTAACAACCTTTAAACAAATGCAACAAGTTAAAAAATTAATGATTTCAAATCAAAAATCAAATTGAACAATCTTAAACAAAAATCAAATCAAAAGACCAATTATATTAATAATAGATAAAAAGACAATCCTAAAGCAAAATATCAAACATGCTAAAAATATAAAAGAACGGAACCAAATCAAATCAAATAATGCCAAATCAAATTCAGTCTTTTTAAATAACTATAATAATTTCAAAGTGCATCAGGTGTTGTCTTTTGATCATCTCATGTTAGGCATAATCAACTTTATATCATTTTACACTCTTTTTATCGGATATTTCCATTATAGATCACAAGGTGATTAATCAAGAGTTTTCTCTTTCAGAGATATGTAATTAACATCGTTACGCTTAGGCAACGGCGGGATATTGGTCCCGACCCGATCCCCTCTTTCGTTTGACGAAGTCAAACGGCGTGTAAATAGATTTAAAGTCCTCCGACTCTCGGAGGCAGAACATGTTGTCACATATGTGACTGGCACGACTGCACTCTGCGATTATTGATTCATCTTTCGTCTCAATAATTTGCTTAGCACTAGATGAGACTTGAATTTGTAATATGCAGTTATGAACACATGAGAATATGATAAAGATAAATTTAAATGAAAATAATTGTGATGAATCATAAATCTATTTCCACATCGGGTTAAGGAATATTTATGTTTTACTGAAGGATCGATCGAATCGTGTACTTGTGTAGAGTCTCCAGGGCGGAATTCGAGCTCCGAAATGGAATTTTGCGAAACTAATTACTCGTCGACCGTCTCATAGTGTCGATTCTAAATTATAATCATATAAACGATTCCGATAACAGTGTAAAAGCTATACCCATTTTCTTAACTGAAGAGGTGAGAATAATCGAGAAAAGATGAAAATATCGCGGACGTTCATCTATACTAATATAATAAAATTCAGTTTTGGAGCAGCCACGTGGCAGCACCAGAATGCTTATATTCCCTCTAAAACTCACAAATACCTCTCCTTCATCACTCCTTTAACGTAGCTATTAAAGAGGCAAATCTTCCACCTAAAACTGTGAAAAAATCTTATTAAATCGGCATACTAAACCTTGCCAAATCTTGCACATAAAATTTTAATTCCCACCAAATCTCACAAATTCTTCTTCTTCCTCACTCCTCTAACACAACTATTAAATCAGTGAATGCGTATAGAATGCAGCGGTTTCCTCTTTCCGTAATTGACTTCTTATACATAATTTGAAAAAAAACTTGCAGTTTTAATTTTTTAAAAATCTTACTAAATCTTACACAATTTTTTTAAAAAACTTGCTAAATATCACGGCCATTCAAATTCAAATACAATGCAGTGATTCTCTTTCCTTGATTTGCTAATTCTTACACATAATTTTTTAAAATCTTTCTATATCTCACCGCCATTCAATGCATATAGAATGCAGTGGTTTCCTCTTTCCGTAATTGACTTCTTATACATAATTAAAAAAAATTGCAATTTTAATTTTTTAAAAATCTTACTAAATTTTACACAATTTTTTTAAAAACTTGCTAAATATCACCGCCATTCAAATTCAAATACGATGCAGTGATTCTCTTTCCGTGATTGATTTTAATACAAAAAATGTATACAATTTTAATTAAATACTTGGTACTCCTCCCAGTGCGGAAGGACGCACTCTTCCGCGCAGCGACAGAAAAAACGGCGCTTCTGCTTCCTCCCCTACTTCGCCTTCTCACTTCTCAGCCTTCTGGACACTGGAGAAGCTCCTCCTGCTCCACGAAGAACCTCCACGGTGGTTCTGCCTCCTGCTCCATGAAGTAGAGACCGATCCTGATCTCGCCTCCGGGCTTCACCGATAGGACGTCCTCCATGAGGAAATCCGTCTGCTGGGCTCTACTGTCGTTGCCTGCCGCCCATCTGAGCCGTTCCTTCTCCAGCTCGAAGCAAGTCGTGCATCCGGAGCTGGAGAAATCCTTGCTGCTGTTGCTACTGCTGAAGATGCAGAAGATGTTGCCGCACCTTTGGCCTTCCCACCGGGCGTTGCCCCAGAGAGAGTACCGGCCTAATCGTTGCGGTTGCCGGAAATCTGGGGGTGCCCAGGGGAGACAGCGCCGGCGTGGGAGGGGGTCGCAGCCCCCCACCATCAGACGTTGACCCAGCAGCCAATCGTCCTCGCAGTAGCCTCCAACGTCGTAGCTCATGTGCTCCTCCATCTCCTCCTTCATCAGCACGCAGGCGTGGCCAATGGTGGCTCGGGTGCGGCTAGCGCCATGGACGCTGAGCGCCCCCCGCCGGTTCTCCTTCCCGTCAGGTACCTACGGGCCTCCTCCGCCGCGAAGAACTCGACCAGGGAATCCTTCATGGCCCTAGAATCCTCCTTTACGCGGGGGACTCCGTGCCGGATCAGCTGCAGCCTCGCGTGGGCGCTGCCCACGGGATGGATCACCTCCTCCTCCAGGAACCTTCGGAACTCCGAGCGGGGAACGCTCTGTGACCGGAGCTCCCGGCTCTTATCAATCCTCTGGATGGTGGCCTCCAACCTCTTCTGGAGGGCCGCCACCTGGGCCAGCACCGCCTCGACGCGGCCTCCATAACCAGCTTGGATGGCGTGGAGACCGCGACGCACGGTGACGTCGCCGGCATCTGTGTGAAGGAGATGCCGACAGAGTGGAACTTCTGGAGGGTGGTGAGGCCAACCGCTGCCACCAGGGAGCAGAATATGAGATGAAGCAGCGCCATCGCCGCCCGGGAGAGCCAGAGTGCCGGCACCTCACAAATTACGACAGCCAACCATCTGCAGGAAAGATCTAATAAAGAAACCTTACTGTTTGCAGAATCTGATTAGCAATTACAAGTTTGAGTATGTCATAACTTCCATGCAAGGCCATGTGAATCACTTCAAACCCAGCTCACAACCAGCCACGTCCCAACACCATTGTCTCTGACCGATGCACACCCACTTCCATGTAAACAGCTAGCCCACTAGAACCTCATTGCAGCTGATGTACTGGAATTTGGATAAGCTTTTGGGGGTGAGAAGCCAGCCTGAAGCTTCTACTGGTGGAGATTTAAGGACTCGACGTCGCGAACCGTGTCGCCGGAGTGGAGGCAAGGTGGCGATCAGCACCGGCGCGAACCGTGTCGCTGGGGTGGTGGCGATCAGCACCGACGTCTGCATGCTACACCGACATCTGCACACAATGTACACCTGCACCCCACTAACGACGTCGGATCCCGTCAACGGACCATCGGCGTTTGCGCACAACGTACACCTGCATCCTATCAGCGTCTTCGTTGTTTTAACTTCTTCTTCGTCGTCATCCACATCTCTCTCGCTCTTTCTTTTCTTTCGCTTCTCCTCTTCCTCCAATGCCTAATGCAGTTAATGGGGAAGCAAGCTACTTCACTATAGATTCGTTCTTTTAAATGATCTGAATAGCATAAAAACAACAAACAAGACACCATCGGAAACCAGAACAATGCATAAAATATATCTGCAATTTTCGATTTCCCACCGCTCGCACCATCTGTTCTAGGACAGAACAGAAATTTATGCTCGCCTTTGGCAACTACTTCCTCCATTTGCATCCTATACACCGGCTGGTGCGTTGCCATCTTCTGATTGCACACATGAAGTCGCCATCTCCCCTCCCCACGAACGTCCATGCATGCGATCCTCGCTCACACTCACCCACAAATGCACATGGCAACTCCCTCAAAGGAAATAAATGTTACCCGGGTCCTCCTCTCCATCACGCATGCAACTGCACTCACACGCCGGTCTCCGTGAGCCCTTCAAGAAGAAGCAAGAAAAAATGATCTCACTCGCACTTGCCTTTGCTTGTGCGAACCACCCCACAAGAAGCCTGAAACACCAGCAGCACAGGGAGGTTTTATGGGGTATAAGAAATTAAAGGGTTCATCATAGCCTTTCGGTCACCAAGGCTGCGGCGAACAGCCGCACTTACCTCCAACCAACACAAACTCCCCGACCGCAAGCAGTGAATTAAAATTGATCTCCAACTAAGTAACATCACAACACCACCTAAGAAGATCATTTCAAAAATTGATCTCCAACAAAGTCTTCCTGAACTAAAAATTGTTGCACAATTGTCATATAATAAGAAAAGGAAGCGCCTCTTCTCTTGGATATTATCTAAGAATTTTACTTACAAATTAGTGTCTCATGACATAGACCAATATATGTTGTGAATTTATTATGCGTTTAATTCATTTTTTTCACTTTATTCTAATGATATTATGATGTTATTAAATTTGTAATTTATTTTGAATAGTAAAAATTAATTAAATATATAAATTTATATGAACATATAAAATATATTTATACCTAAAACAATCCCGTACATGGGTATAGAACTAGTATATATATATATTTGACTCGTGCAAATTGGGACATTTTTTAAAATAACGGGATGGAATTTTTTTTGGGGCCAAACCGTGTTTGGAACAGGTCGAGTCAATCAGCCGACGTAGACTCAGTTCCGCCCGATTAATACGGGTCGCTTTGGAGGCTTTTTAGAGACTTGAACCGAAATGTCAAAACTTATTGTCATGTGTATGAATTTAGTAATGCTTATATCTATACTATCTATACTACATATATATATAACACAGTCCTAAAAAGTTGAAGTGGCAGCAGCAGAACGTCTCCGCACAAAAAACACATAAAAATTAGCCGTCTTCCGTTTTAAATAAATGGAACTGCGGCAAATCAGCAACTTCGTCCGCTTTTCTTAAAACTACTCAAAAACCGCACCATGCTCATCTCTCTCACCTAAAAACTACCTCATGCACGTCTCCCATCTATCACACACGATCTCGGTCTAAATTTAAAAAAAAAAATGTTATACCGCCAACCAAATCTAATACAACCGACTCTACTTCCACAAACAAACCACACTGCTACAGATCTCTCAAAAAACTCTATGTGAACGACGTTTTCTTCGTCTGCCGCCTACAACTTCAGCCATCAGCAGCAACTTCGACCAGAAAATCGGCAACAGCAACTCCGACCAGCATTCCAGCAACTTCAGCCATCTACAGCAACTCAGTCCAGCCATCTGCAGCCCGGATCATCACCCTCTGTCGTTTTTCTCTCCAGAGACAGTAAGTGTAAATTTCTCTTATAAATACTTGGAAAAAAATATCAGATACACTTTAAAAAAATTAGAATGCTTACCTTACACCGTCAACTTCAGACATCTACAGCAACTCCGACCAGCATTCCGGCAACTTCAGCCATCTACAGCAACTCAGTCCAGCCATCTGCAGCCCGGATCATCACCCTCTGTCGTTTTTCTCTGCAGAGACAGTAAATGTAAATTTCTCTTATAAATACTTGGAAAAAAATATCAGATACACTTTAAAAAAATTAGAATGCTTACCTTACACCGTCAATTCTCATTATCCATCTACAGCAACTCTGACCAACAATCTACTGCCCTGCAACTACACTCTCGGCGAACAGCCAAAGTCCTCCTAGCTGCTGTCGTTTTTCTCTCCGGTGACGGTAACTGTACTATTCTCTTTTAAATGCATGAAAAAAAAAACAGATAAACGTAATAAAAAATCTATGATTAGAAATTATTGATCTCTTGCATGTTTAGGAAAATATGGTATAACATTGTATTATAGTATAGATGTCTCTGAAATATTTACCTTACATTTACATGTTATATAAAACAATGTCAATCCACAATTACCATAAGGAACATACATGTCTTTGCTGCGTTGCGCCCCTGCAAAACCCCCCACAGTCCTGGCAGAAGGTAGCTTCCGGTGGGCAGGTGCGGTGGCTTTGGGTTTTGTGGATTTGGGCTTCATGAACATTTGCCGGTTCAAGCTCCCTGGAACCATTCTGCAAGCATGTAAATCATATAGTGCAAAACTCAGCAAAAAATTCCATTATTTAGACTGGGAAAAAAATATGAATCAGAAATGAGGAAGATCAAAATGTTCTACTTAAAACCCCCCACAGTCCTGGCAGAAGGTAGCTTCCGGTGGGCAGGCGCAGTGGCTTTGGGTTTTGTAGATTTGGGCTTCATGAACATTTGCCGGTTCAAGCTCTCCGGAACCATTCTGCAAGCATGTAATTCATATAGTGCAAAACTCAGCAAAAAGTTCCATTATTTAGATTGGGAAAAAAATATGAATCAGAAATGAGTAAGATCAAATTTTTCTACCTAACACAGTAACGGCAACCTCGCCCATCCCAGAGTCAATTGTGTATGTACTGTAGCTGACTCCTCAGAACATCTCTTCAATTCTGAAGCACCATGCTGAGGAAAACTTCCCCGGTGTTTGCCCACCCAAGTCATGAAGATGTAGGCTGGGGTGTAGGGCAAACCCTTCCCACTGTGGCTGTATCCACTTCCTGCGCCCATCGTTGCCTGGGTCTCTGTACTGCTGCTGCCCAGAGTTCCAGATGGACGCTGGCTCCGTCCGTGTGGCAGTAACAGTGAAGCTATATATGCATGCCTTCTGTTTCTCCTGCAGCATCGCCCTCCGGAGCAGGCAGAGAGGGCTAGACAGAGAGAGAAGGCCACCGCCATCATCTCTTTGTTTCTTCAATAACCTAGGAACCACCTACAGCTGAGTGGGGGCTAGAGATCTGTCCATCTTCTGTTCTTGCTCTCCACGTCCGTCTGTAACGGCATGTCGAACAAGATGGATCCGCTGCCACGCCGGCGGGGAAGACGACGACCCCAGCAAGCGACCCCTCCGGGAGATCCCCGGGGCTACGGCGTTCCCATACTGTCATCCATCATCTAACGCCTCAACTTCTTCTACTGGCAGGGCCACAACGAGTACTTCGCCGCCCACATCAAGAAGTACGGCTCCACCGTGTTCCGCTGCTACGCGCCGCCGGGTCCCTTCGTGCCTTCGTGGCCGGCTACCCCCGGGTGATCGCCGTGCTCGACGCCAAGAGCTTCCCGGTGCTGTTCGACAACACCAAGGTGGAGAAGAAGAACATCTTCACGGGGACGTTCATGCCGTCGACGGGGTTCACCGGCGGGTACCTGGTGCTGTCGTACCTGGACCCGTCGGAGCCCAACCACACGAAGCTGAAGCAGTTGCTGTTCAACATCTTTGCCGGCCGGAAGGCCCACTTCATCCCGGAGTTCCAAAGGGTGTACTCGCAGCTGTTCGACGACCTGGAGTCGCAGCTCGCCGGCGCCGGAAAGTCCGATTTCAACGCCCTCAACGACCACGCGGCGTTCGAGTACATCTTCAGGGCTAGACATCGGCAGAAATTTTGCTCGATCTGGAATCAAGAAAACAAAGCAATATGAAATACAGATCTAGAGAAGGGGTGCGGAGGGAGATGGATGTTGCACCGGCAGACCGCGTCGAACACCCCCGCCCTGGGGATCTCCAGCACCCGGTTCTCGCCGTCTTCTCACATATTAGTATCCCCGCACCGACAGTTGAACCCCATCAGCCCCACCCTCTTCCTGCACGACGTGCAGCGCCATGGTTGCGCGGCGAAGTAGGCGGACGAAAACGTCGGGGACGGTGCGGCCGGAGCGGACGACCCCCTCAGGTGAGGTTGTGAACAGGGTTCCGGCTTCTGCTTCGCCGGCGGGAGGAGGGAGGCGGCTGCGGCCGACGACTGTTCTGCAACAGGGTCGGCGGAGGAGGTGAGGTCTTCCGGAAAGGCGGAGACGAGGTGGGAGGTTGCCTAGGTGGCGGAACCTGCTTGAGACGGTGGTCGCAGAAGCACTTGGAGCAGAGGCCGAGTGCATGGAGGGCTGCCGAAGAAGCTAGCCGCAGTTGTCCCCTCCACAAACCCTTCCATCCACGCCTCCATCGCCTTCTTCTCCTCCTGGACTCCCCCTCTACAGCCCCCTCTCTCCCCAGACCATCCCCTTCAAAGACCCCCAGCTTCGCCTTCTTCCCCTCCAAACCTGCTTCCCCTCACTCCCCTCTGCCCCGCGCAGCTCACATGATATGACCGATGGTGGAGGGGGCAGAAGTTGTCAGATGGGAAACAGCGCCAGGCGAAGTGTCAGATGGGTTTCACAGATCTGGGATAGATATACTAATGGAGGAAGATTCGAGATAGATCATTAGATATATTTAAATTTTATAAGATTCAGAGTTGCTGTGTCTTACCAAACTTAACAGTGAGAGAGAGCAATTTTAATTATTTTATAATATTATATTGTTATTTAAATATAATTATATTATTTTATTTTATCAAATTAATTTGATATATGTTTCTGTAATATAATATGTATAATATAGTCATAATTATTTATGTTCTTATGTGACTGAGTAAATCATATGTACATGTAGTTTTTTTTAAATGTTAAAATTATTTATATTACTCAACAATAACATTACATTTTTTTAACTACCTAAGGACCCAGAAATATTTAGAACTTATCTTTTAAACCCAAACTTTTCTAAATACACACACGTGGTTAACTTTTATATGAAGTTTACTGTTAAATTAGTTATAGAATTATCCTCATTAGGTGAAAGTAAAATTAGTTTTAATTAGTTGATTTCATGCCACATTAAGTTGATTTGACATTTTATTACGAAGCTTAATCTTAGATGGATTTTATTAACAGTTGGCCTTAGTTTGTTGGTACATTTATCTTTATGAATGTTTGATATTTTCAAATAACTTGACTGCTTTACTATATGCAAACAATTTTTTTCTTTATGAATTCATTGATCAAAGCAATAAGCAACCGTGGCGTAATATTATTGGAACAAAAAAGAAAGAAAAATATTTAAATAGAATGGCAAGCAGAAATATAAATAAATAGGAAAGTTAGAAAATATATTACGAAATATCCCTAATTATTAAACAGTCAATGTAAAAAAACTATCTTCACCATATTTACATTTTATAAATAATATTTTCTATTCATCTTATTATTTTCTAAACATTATATGTTTTTTCATGTATGCTGTTTTGCATATCCTTGAATGCAAAACAACATAATAAAGATATTATTACATCAGGATTATAAATATTTTTTTATTTAAAATATCTTTATGAATTCAATGATCAACGCAATAAACAAACCTGGCTTAATATTATTGGAGTAAAAAAAGAAAAGAAAATATTTAAATAGAATATCAAGCAGAAATATGAATAAATAGGGAAAGTTAGAAAAAATAATGAAGTATCCTTAATTATTAAATAGTCAACATAATTAAATCAAACTTCACCGTATTTTACATTTTATAGTAACATAGCTTTTTATATTTAAAATTATAAATATGTATAAATAATATTTTCTATTCATCTTATGATTTTCTGAACATTATACATTTTTTTCATGCAATCCATATCTTTGAATGCAAACAACATAATAAAGATATTATGAATTTAGTGATCAACGCAATAAACAAACTAAAGTTAATATCAAATTATAAAAAAAAAATATACATCGCACGGGTAGAGATCTATGATAACAATGTATATTTTTTATATCTTACAATGTTATTAAATTTGTTATTCTTCTTTCTAGATGTATTAATAAATTAAAAATATTTAAATTTAAAAACTTCCCGGACATAGAACTAGTATATATATTATATATATATGTAAGATTAAGATCAAAATGTCAACATTTTTACGTAAAACTATTTTTAAATATTTTAAATATTTATTATTTAGTAATAAACCTCCACGTGCAGCAGAGAAGGGGGAGCTCCCAGAGACGTGGAGGTGAGCTGCGAAGAAATCTCTCTCTCTCTCTCTACTTCCGTGGTGCAAACCGAACAAAGTTTATTGTTCTTCCTCAAACAGAGGCGTCCTGGGTTTCCTGTCGCCATCCACTTCTCGCTTCTATGGGTATGTGGCTACGTCCCTCCACCATTGCCCGTTGTTCTTTCTTAATTTCCTTTCTGGGTTTCTTGGTTTGCTCGCTGTAGACGTGCACGATGGTCTTTTCTTGCCCGCTCGCTATGTTCGTCTCTGCATTTCGCCAAATAACGTGAGTTTTTTCCCCCTCCTCCGAGTCCAGGTAGGTTACCTTCTTTCTTTGTTGATCCCTGCGCTGTGAACCAGCCAGTTAGTGTTCTAGGCTAATTTTGTCAGCTCTGTTGTTTTGTTTTGGTCTTCGATCTGGGGTTGGCTTTTTTTCCCGCATTTGTCGATTTCAGAACCTTGAAATCGTCCGGTTTGTTGTTGAGCAATGGAACCCTCTTGTTTGGTCCTTGGAAGATTAAGCCTTCTGATTCTTCTACCTCTCCAGGGTAGGATTGCACTTGGCCCTGCTGAGAATTAAGTATTTTCAGGTGCAGCTTGGTGAAGTCTGGCTTGGGCAGAATCATGGAAGAGTGGGTGGGATAAGCAATTTTTGCAGGTGGATAGGCTACATTTGCGCTTGAAGAGTTTGCAGTTAAAATGTCCTGTATTATAGAGTAGTTACAATTGGTAGATTGCAACATAATGTGCTCAGTTTCATATAAGATTAGATGAAAGCTCGACCTTTGTCAATAACCTTTGTTTTAGAGCTGTACCCTTTTCATGAGCATAGTCTGGGACCTGTTGGCATTCCTTTGGCTTAAATCTTCTCAATGAGCTGTTGTTGGAAATCTCTCTGCCATGGAAGATTTGAATGTGGGTACCTGCTAAATAACCTGACGAGGACAAGAGTTTTGCCTTGCATGTGCAATTTTCCTTGGCGTCCCTTCTACGAATGTTCTACATCCGCCATGCCCTTGTTCAGGATGTAACCAAAGGGTATCTTTTGATCACGTCTGTCACAGTCATTGCTCATTCAAAATAGAATAAGTGCACATCATCCGGCCGGGGGCCTGGTTGGAGGGGTGGGTGGGGAGGGGGAGTTAGTTGGATTTGCCCTTGTATTCTTAAGGGCGAAAAAAAAAAACTAATATTTGACATAAATATTCAATAGCCATTAACTTCGTATGAGACTGGACACACTTTATATCTGGTTGAATCTACATTGCTAATTCCCATGAGTATTATGAACCAATATTTGTTTATGAGTTTCCTTTCATAGATCCTTTTCTCCCTTCAGGTTGCTAGTCATGTCTACTAAGTTTGATATTGTACAGTGAAATGTTCGAGTACACTAATGTTGTTTCCTTTACAAATTGCTTCCCCCCCCCTCCCTCTTTTAGGTCTGCTCTCCTTGAGTCTTGAGCTTTGGTAGCTTGATTTTATGCATGGGATGCCAAATGGTATCATATTGAGCTGTTTTCGCTTTTAATGGCAATTGGGACCTGTTGCACTGAGAAAATGAAGTTTTCACTGGATAGGGGGCAGATCAAATGCTCAAACTTTGGCTTTGAGGAAGGTTCTGACTTGCATAGATTCCAAATGGTCCAAGTTTGTCTGACCTAAAAGTTTCTAAAGCAAAGATACAGCTAAATCTAGGTTTAGTTGACAGCATACATTTTAAACCATTCTATCTCAGCTGACACTTTAATGGCTGTCGACTTGTTTCTCGTCATTGCCCATCCAGTTCATTTATTCAACATTGAGATGAAGTAGGCCTGAGTTCATGGTCTAGATACTTGTTACTATGAGGTTCACTTATTCCACCAATTGCAGTACTTTTGGTAATATTCTACTGATGTGTAGGTTGCATTTTGTTCATAGCAGCAAGCCAGCAATCATGTCAAGTAATTAATGTTTCATGTTTGAACCCTGGATTATTGGTCCTAAACTGTAAAGAATCACTCAGGCTTCTGTAACTTCAGTAGTTATCATCTTTTCACTGTTTACTTCTTGATTTTTACTTCTGAAGGTGTTTGAATCCTGTGCAATTGCAATGCTATTCTCTGCTTAAAACTAATAGCAAACTTGGGAAAAACTCTCCTAAACTTCTTCCAATGTATGAGATTGTGATTTATGAGTGAAGAATATGTCGGAGTTAAGAAAGCAAAATCCTGATTTCCTTAAGGACTTACTTGCATCATTCTATCAATTCATTGGTTTTTTGCACATCTGTAAAGACTCCACCAATCATGAGACTGAACTTGCATTCTCGATCATTGATTCTTTTTCCATTTTCTGCTTCCTTTTTTCAACTACTGATGCTGTCTTTTTTCCCTCAGCATTTTTTTAATGACATTCTGGTGGTTTCTGCAGGCCGTGCTGCACTGCAAGCCGAGGGGGTGATGGCTATGATGCAGTTGAGTCGTGATAGTCATGATTCTCTTAAAGATGACTATGTAAACCAAGAACAAAAGGTAAATAACACCAATACTTTGGGACATTTTTCTGGAGAAACTTGTAAAATCCAGTCCTTTTACTGTTAGCTTTCTTTGATATTGTTGACAAATATAAACTGTGAAGTTGAATTTTTTGATACCGGAGTGTTTACATCTAAGAAATTAGGAAACAAACTGGACAAATGGTACATCTAACTTATTAATGCTAAGAGTCTGCCTGTAGGGTGACCAACTTGCTCTGTACCAAATTGTGACTGTTCTCTGCTGTCATTATGTCAGAGTTTTTTTTTTTTAAGTGGTTAGTACCATCATTATGGCAGAGTTGTCTTGGCACTTGATGATTTCCTTTTTCTCTTCAGTTAGTTCAGTTAACACATACTTTTGTGACAGGAAACTGATTAACCTGTTGGACACCGATTCCATTGGACCATTTCACATTACTTGACACGTTGTTTATGCAATGCCAGTGAACTTTTACTGATTTATATACTATCTCTTTATTTCAAAAAAAGAATCTGATGCATAAATTAGAAGGTTGTTCAGAATCCTTTGAATGAGAATTAAAATATGCTCTCCTTCGTTCTTCAGTAGGCAGGTTTTGCAATCTAATTGGGAGAGCCTCCCCTGGTATGGTAGCTATTGCACCTATGACTAATAAGTTTGACATCATAGTGTTAACTGTGTACATATTTGTGTAACAATGTACATGTGATCATCTTCCAGACATTATGTATTTCTGCAAATGCCATCTGACTTTTGCCGTGCAAGGTGTGGTGCGGTTCTGTGAGATATAGGTGACTAGATGTCATCTAATATGTGGCATGGTTGCATTAGGCACTCAGAAGTGGCATTTGTTCACCTTGTTTACTGAAGTAATAATTTCTTCACTGAGACAGATCAATGAGTTGCGAGCAGCTATTGGACCCATCTCTGGATGTGGTCTGCAGTATTGCACTGATGCATGCTTGAGAAGATACTTGGAAGCTCGGAACTGGAATATTGGTAAATCCAAGAAAATGTTGGAGGAGACATTGAGGTGGAGATCAACTTATAGGCCAGAGCAAATCCGCTGGGTAAGCTAAACATGATTCATGACATCCCATCCACCGGATTTCATAAAAGACATTCTAACTAATCTATCTGGGTTCTATCCAAATAACTTGTGGTCAGCTAGGTTTAGTTGAACCTGAATAGAGTTGCTCAGAATGATCACAGTCTGTCAATTTGACATTCAGTATCTAGAATTGTGAGGTGCTCCAATATTATTGCTTGTTTCCAGCATGAAGTAGCTCATGAAGGAGAAACTGGAAAAGCATACAGAGCAACATTCCATGATCGTCATGGTCATACGGTGCTTGTTCTAAGACCAGGAAAGCAGGTATGTTTTTCAATTTTTTACTTTAGTTTGGATTTTGTTTGAAATAATCGTGTTTAACAGTTTTTAAGGAAAACAGTATCCCATCTAATGCAAAATAAAGTTCATACTTCCGTAGTGCGGCACCATCCTTTTGTCGAAACTATTGAAGTTATTGGAACTCAAAACCACAAGACATTGAGTGGAGAAGACTCCACTTATTTTAAAACATTTTTACTTTGTTGTTTTACCAATCCGGGACCATTCTAACAAAAAGTAATGGGAACAAAAAATTATAGGGCAACATGAACCAGCAATGTGCTTAGACAAAAGTATGCTGAAGATTTATTCTTCTTTCGTTATCTTTATGTCAAAAAGACATAATTATTTGCAAGAAAAACCCTTTCGATTTCTGGATGCCTATCTAGTGTTTGTTGCAACTTAAAATTTAAATACTTTTCTTTCACTTTTGTAACAGAACACATCATCACATGACAATCAGCTCAGGCATCTGGTTTATCTTATAGAGAATGCAATTCTTAATGTACCAGAAGGTCAAGAGCAGATGGTGTGGTTGATAGATTTCACAGGATGGTCATTAAACAAAGCTGTGCCCATTAAGACTGCAAGGGAGACGACAAACATTTTGCAAAGTCACTACCCTGAAAGACTTTATGCTGCATTTCTTTATAATCCTCCGAGGATCTTTGAAACATTTTGGAAGGTTTGGCTTCTCTTACATTTCTTTTTATTGAATTATACTGTATAAGTAAGCATCATCATCAGAGCCTTATCCCATTATTTAGAGTCGGTTACATGAATCATGTTCTGTCGAAGATTTCTATCAATATTCGTATTTAAACCTAAGAAGCCAATGCCCTTCATAATAACATTGCACCGTCTCCTTTTAGGCCTACCCCGAGCTCTTTTACTAGCATCCACTAAGATTTTGTCACATCTTTTAACTGGCCCCGAATTAGGGCGATGGTACACGTGTCCAAACCACTGGAGTCTATTTTCTCTTATTTTACTGTCAATTGAAGCTATTCCCAAGTCCTCACGGAAGCGTTCATTTCTAATCTTATCTTTTTTAGTTTTACCACACATCTATCTCAACATCCTCATCTCTACTACACATTTTGTTAATGTGTTTCTTTCGTACTGCATAAGTAAAGCATAAACTAGAAATATTCATCCTAGTTCTCTCTTTGAAACAGAAATTGTCTTTTTGTACCTAGTAATTTCATTATTCATCATTTTTGCAAAGCATGATAAACACATACACCATATTTCCCAAATTATTCATTGTGGACATTCATACTCCCCCCCCTTTTTTTATTAATCATCAAGTCAGCATAAACCAGCTGTTTGTGGATGCATCTAACTTCAGACTATGTAGGTATGGGCTTCCTGCTTCATCTTTGTCAACGAACAGATTTAAATTTTACCCATATCTTAATTCAATAACCTTCTCTTTTGCCTTCCCTTGCATCAAAAAACAATATTAGCTGTTATATATATATATATATATATATATATATATATATATTCCCAGTTCCAATGTCGCTAACCCGTTCCTGTCCTTTCACTGCCAGGTTGTGAAATATTTCCTGGACACAAAAACATTTCAGAAGGTAAAATTCGTTTATCCAAAGAACAGGGAGAGCATGGAGCTTATGCACAGGAATTTCGACATGGAAATCCTCCCAGTGGAGTTTGGAGGAAGGAACAAATTGGAATATGACCATGAAGAGTTCTCAAAACTGATGGTGAAGGATGATCTCAGGGCTGCACACTCATGGGGCCTGGATAACAAGGTTGGCCATGCAATGAGCTGATGGCAACAGCTTGTCAGCCAGACCAGCTGAGCCAAGAGCTGAACAGAAACAAGAACATAGAGCTGGAGCAGATAAAAGAACATATCTTATTCATGCGGCATTTGCTATGAGATTCCCATGTGATCTTACCTGCCTTTCTTTATGTTTCTTTTTGGTTCTCCAATTGCAAATAAGCTTGCTTATAGAAGCTCTGTCTGGGGATTTCACCGCAGGATTCGTATAATCAGCATTGTGGAAGGATTTAGTAGTGACAGCATCTTTTTAGGACGAGAAATGCTTGCTCTAGACACAACCGGACAGACAAGTATTGCCATTCTATGACATGTTTTATGTTTCTTCGCCGTAAGATCATGCAAAAATAGGCTTCTCTCGCGAAGGTTTTGTCCACGACTATGTGTTAACATATGCTTTTCTTTGCAAATGTACGTCTAAGATAGGGTGCTTACGTAAAAATTCCTTCTTTAACATATGTATATTCCCTCCGATCAAAGCGAGGCTCGCAAGATCAGGTTACGCTCTCAAAAGTTCACTCTCATTGAGGGCCATCTGTACAAACCATTTCTCTCAAGACCTCTTCTGCGGTGCTTTAGCCCCATAGAGGCGACACCGGTCATCGAAGAGGTTCATGAAGGCTTGTGCGCAAGCCACTTGGGGGGCAGAACGTTGGCACGTAGCATTCTCCGAGTAGGGTTCTGGTGGTCTTCTCTGCAAAAGGACTGCATGTCCTACACCAGGAAGTGTTCAGAGTGTCAGAAGTTTGGGCAGCTCATCAAGCAGCCGGCCAAACAGTTGCATACCCTGTTTGAATCACGCCCTTTCGCCAGATGGGGAATTGACATCTTGGGTCCGTTCCCAGAGACTCAGGGGCGAAAAAAATTCATGTTCGTTGCCATCGATTACTTCACTAAATGGATTGAAGCAGAACCTGTTGTCGCGATTACCGACCAAGCCGCATGGAAGTTCATATGGAAGAACATCCTTTGCCGGTTTGGCGTCCCGAAGGTGATCACCTCTGACAACGGGAAACAGTTCCGAGCTCGGCATCTATAACCACTTCACTTTAGTAGCGCATCCTCATGCAAACAATCTGGTTGAAAATGCCAACCGAACACTGCTGCACGGGATACGTACAAGGATTGAAGCTACAGGCGGTTCATGAATCGAAGAGCTCTCTAATGTGTTATGGTGTCACCGAACAACTACTCGAGTGACCACTGAGGAGACTCCCTTCCATTTGGCCTACAACACATAAGCTGTCGTCCCCTTAGAAGTTGCTCTCCCCACGATTCGAACAACACACTTCGACGAAGCGGCTAACAACCGTGCGCTCAGGGAGAATCTAGACATGCTTGGCGAACGCCAAAGTGACGCCAGCATCCGACTAGTCTCCTACCAACAGCGACTCGCGCAATATTACAACTCCCGAGTTCGGGAGCGGCGCTTCCTCGAAGGTGACCTTGTTCTGCGCCGTTGCTCGGCATCGGACCCCCGAAGAGCAATTGGCAAGCTCGCCCCGAAATGGGAAGGACCTTATCAGGTCGCCCAGGTTCTTGGAAAGGACTCCTACAAGCTGACTACTCCTAGTGGCGAAGCCATACCCAGAACCTTTCACGTATCCAATCTAAAGGCTTATTATTTGTAAAAGCCTCTTGCACGACATCCTACTTCTCTTCCTTCCGTTCTTTCGGTTGCTCGAAAGGGTATTCAGGACATCCCTAGTAGAGGCTTTTCAGCCCTAAAGGCTAGTGTGATACCTAAACCCTAGAGAAAAAGGTGTTCGGCGCAAACCCCTAGTTGGGACTTTTCTCAGTTCCAACAACCTGCGCGGTAACCACAGACCCTTTAAAAAACACCGACGAATTCCGATTCGAACAGAACAAACGCAAGGGAAAGAAGATAGAAAAAGAAAGCCGTTTGAGTACTCAAAAAGAGGAATCTATTCAGGTTCTTCTTACAAAAGGGGTCGTTTGCAATGAGCTACCAAAAAAAAAGGGGAGGAAATACATTCACGGGGCCTGCTCGGAGGGGCTAGCACCGTCGTTCCTAGAAGTCATCCTCCCCGCCTGAAAGTGCGCGAAGTGCACTCCGTCCAGGCGCGGATCCTGGGTCCGACGTCGGCACTCACGAAGGGCAGCTTCAAAGGCTTCACGAGCATACTCGTTTGAAGCCAGCCTTCGTCCTCGGTCCTCCCCGGCGCCAAGACCCACCTTATAGCAAAGGGCGCCGTATTGCTCCAAGTCTTCCTTGAAGATCGGCCCTGCCTTGTATTCAGTTACGCCACGGGCCTTGGCCTCGAATAGGACGTTGGTAAGCACCTCCTTCTCCGCCCGAGCAATGGCGAGATTGAGCTCGAAAGTGCGTAGTGTATCTTGGAGGTTCTTCAACTCCTCCTTCAGCCCGGCCTCCCTGCTCTAATGCTGCGCCTGGAGCTCCTTGCAAAAGGCGAACTCAGCATCCCACATTTGTTGATGGTTCTGAGCCCACAAAGCCAGCCTCTTGAGCACTCCTAACGAGTGTGCGACACTGTCTACTAGAGCCTCTACGTCGACTGACTCGTCCTCATCAACGCGTTGCTCCTGGTAGACTTCCTCCGAGCACTCTGGGGCGTCCCCGGGGTCCCGCCCCTGGCACCGAGCAAACACCTCAAGGTGAGAAGCGCTGGGGCAGGGTGGTAGTCCCCTGGACGGGCCCTCTTGAAGTCGCTCCAGGGCCACCTCCAAAAATGACGCCGAAGGTTGCAGCAGAGCCTTCGCCTTCAGCGATTGCGTTAGGGGGAGGTGATCCTCCTCGGATCTGGCTCGGTCCTCGACGGCAACGTTGGTCTGCCCTGCAGAAGGAACCTCCTCTCGAACCGCGTCGGTGGCACCCATGGTGGCTGTCGACTCTTGATCTCCCGCAACAGCGGGAGACCCCCGAGATCCTCCCTCCTCAGTCTCGGCCGTTTGCTCGGCCTCGTGAGATCCCGCGGCAGCTGTCTGCGTTGGAACCTCCACAGCTGCTTCGATGGGGGGAATGGGGACCGTTGCCCCCTTTGGCACCTCCACCGTGCGCACCGCCTCGTCGGCCCCGCCGGAGGTTGACCCTTGGGCGGTGACGGCTTCGCCTGCCGCCACAGTCTGCTCTGCGGCTACAATGCTGGATGCTCCAGCCGCGGCCACAGCTTCTGTTTTGCTCGCAAGGGGGCCTTGGGGCATGGACGCCCCCACTCGCTCCTCTGAGGAGCTTTCATCAGACTAGTCGGTGACCACGACCAGCCCCAACTCGGAGAAAACTCCTTCCTTCGACAGGGGTCTTGTCTCTATCATAGTCTGTGGCCTCGTCTGAGACATGATAGCATCTCTCACAAAATGGTAGTCTACCTCAATATGTTTGGTCCGCTCATGAAAAATTGGATTCTTGGCAATATGGCTTGCTTCTTGATTATCACAATGCATCACCATAGACTCAAAGTATGAAACTCTAAAATCAGACATAAGACTCTGTAACCACATCATTTCACATGTAGTTTGAGCCATAGCTTTATATTCTGTCTCTGTACTAGATCGAGCTACCACATTTTATTTTTTACTTCTTCAAGTCACCAAATTTCCACCACATAGGTATATAAATCGGATGTAGACCGCCTATCTAGTTTGGACCCCGCAATAATATGCATCTGAAAAAGGTTCAATTCTCAAATGATTATTCCTTCTATACAACAAATTTTTACCAAGACTAGTCTTAATATAGTGCAGAATTTTTAGATCCCAATGACATGTTTTTGGTGCTTGCATAAATTGATTCACAACTCCAACAATAAAAGGCAACGTCGGGTCTAGAGATTGTCAAATAGATTAACTTCCCGCATAGTCGACGATATCTGGCAACATCATCGAAAGCAGAACTGTTCTCAACATCCAACTCATGTTGTGGAACAGTTGGTGTTTCAGCAGGCTTACACCCAAGTAGACCCATCTCTTGAAGAAGATCTAAGGCATATTTCCTCTGAGAAAGAGAGAGACTTTTTTGTCCATAAACTATCTCAATGCCCAAAACATAGCATGGCCTGTCAAGATTCTTTGAAACAAAGTGGCGTTCTATGTACTTCCGAACTTCTTCCACACCATCTATATCACTACCAGTAAGAAACATATCATCTACATATACAATCAAAATAGCAACACCAACAGATGAGTGGCAGACGAAGACACAATGATCAATCTGACTTCTTTTTAATCAATCGAGGCCCAAATTTCTCTCCCGGAGTATGAATATAAGTACACGATTCGATCGATTATCACACCGCTTAAGTAAAAAATGAATATTTCTTTGCTTGATGATCAAAATCGCTTGCGAGATCTAGGAACGTGATTGTAGGTATATGATTTGATCGAGTATGGCACTCCATCAGTCAAACGAACATAACTGTTTGCTCAGTTATTGGAATCGCTTATAAGATCACAATTTGAAATCGACACTCTGAGACTTTCAACGTCTCATTCTACCTCCGACCGTAAGACGTCGCTTCTGACTCAAAAATCATTCATTTATCCCGCTAAAATTATAATTCTAGTAGACGTTCGTCATGTTTCTAGCAGAGAAATGAGAGTAAAAAATTATGGTTATTTGGGCATGAAAATTTCTCCCGATGTCATAAGTATAAGTACACAACCATCGATGATATAGTCACTCTTTCTGTCATATTCTCACCCCTTAAGTAAAAATGATTAGAACTTTTCACTCGGTTATCGAAATTATTTGTAAGACCACAATTTGTAATCGACACTTCAAGGTAGTTGACATGAGGCTAGTTTCACAAAATTACGTTTTGAGTCTCAAATCCTCCCCATAGCATGAATATAAGTACACGATTCGATCAATTATCACACCCCTTCGATAAAACATGAATATTTCTTCGCCCGGCGATTGGAACCGCTTGCGAGACCCCAATTCAGAATCGACACATCCAGTCGGTCGTCACTTGGTCGGATTGGGGGATTTCTACTCTGGTGCCCAAATTCAGCTCCGGGAGTGTGATTACATGCACACAATATGATCGAGTATGACACCCCTTCAATCAAACGAGCATAACTTTCTGCTTGATTATCGGAATTACTTATAAAACCACAATTCAAAATCATCACTCTAATGGTGCTCGACACCTCTTACTGTGTCTGACTATCAAACGTTATGTTTGACTAAAAAATCTTTCATTTCTTCCTCTAAAATTACAATTCTAATAGTCATTCTCTATGTTTCTAGTAGAGAAATTTGTGTTACATTTTTCATAATCATACGAATCACTTATGAAGCCACCAATCCAAGGTCATAAATATAAGTATACGATGACCAACAATATACATACCCCTTCTGTCCTATTCTCATCCCTCTAGTGAAAACGGCTAGAACTTTTCTCTCGGTTATTATAATCATTTATAAGATCAAAATTCAGAATCGTTACTATGAGGTGGTCGATATAAGGTTAGTTTCACGAAATTCTATTTTTGACACAAATTTCTCCCTAGTGCGTGAATATAAGGATGCGATTCGATCAATTATTACACCCCTTTAGAAAAACACATATATTTCTTCACTCGACGATTGAAACTGCTTGCGAGAACGCCAATTCAGAATTGACACCTCATGTCAGTTGTCACTAGGTAAGATTGGGGGATGTCTACTCCGGTGCCCAAATTCATCTCCGAGAACATGGTTGTAGGTATACGATTTGATCGAGTATGACACCCATTTGGTCAAATAAGCATAACTTTTCGCTCTATTATCATAATCACTTATAAGACCACACTTTAGAATCGACACTCTGAAACACTCAATGCCTCATATTGCGTTCATCCGTAAGATGTCATTTTTTATTAAAAAATTATTCATTTCTCCCTCTCAAATTATAATTCTAATAGACATTCGCTATGTTTCTAGCAAAGAAATGTGCGTAACATTTTCCATGATCATATGAATCACTTGTAAATCCACCATTTAGAGTCGGTTTATTACGACAGTTGAAAATTATGTTCATCTCGGCATGAAAATTCATCTCAAGGTCGTAAATATAAGTACACGACCATCAGCGACATACTCCCCTCTTCTGGCCCATTCTCACCTCTCTAGTAAAAATGGCCAGAACTTTTCGCTCAATTATCAGAATCATTTATAAGACTTTACTTCTTTTTAGGTGATAGTCTTGCTTGCCGTGGTTTCGTTCTGAATGTCGAGGACAACATTCCTTTTTAGGTGATAGTAATGTAACTTCGCGATCGTTCGGATCCGGGTTTAGTGGTTTTGGTGTGGTGCTCATGACCAATGTGGGGTCATAGAGCCTTGTTTGTGGCCTTTGTGCCTTGCGTGGGTGTTGTGGGCCGGAAATCTAGACCCATATGACCCGCAGGTTTTCTGGTGAAGAAGGCGATGGGGCATGTCGTCGCGTTTTGAACGCGACGGCTTCCTACGCCGCGATTCACCAAACCACCTTTCTGTTGTGCGGCGTGTTTGGTGATGGGATGGTCCGTTGTGTTTAGTGCATGTTAAACGCAACGTCTGCCTACGTTGCAATTTAGACCGTGACATTTAATGCTCTTATTCGGCCAGACAGGGCAGATGAGCTTTGTCCGGCAGTGGGGGAGGCTGCTGTGGCATCTCTTGGGTGATTTCGGCTCGATGGTGGTTCGTGCGGTGTGGGTCCCACATGAGGAGGGCGTCCGGAGCATGGACCGGCCGACGGTGCGGTGTTTCTCACGTTTTATGGATTCTCTAAGTTGGTAGGGAGACTTCCTTTTTTGTTTTGTGTTATTTAAATGGTTTAAAGCTTTTAAAGCATGATATGATAGTATGTGGTAGCTCAGCCTTTGTTTTATGAGCTTATGTGTGAGTTGTATGGCTTGTGAAATGGTTTTCTGGAGGAGGAAGAAGGGTTCAACGGTCTGCATGAGAAGGTGATGGGTTGAACCGTCGTGTTTTGATTTGTAACGCGACGCCTTGGGTCGTCACGTTCATTTGTTCCGATTGGGTCAGATCGATTGGTTTGAACATGACCACTTGTCCCGTCGCATTCTTGTTGAACGCGTCGGTATGGTCTGTCGCATTTTGGTGTACTGTTTGGTGTTGTCTTTGTCGCGATGTATCGTCTCGTCGCGATTTGCACTTTGACTGTGAGAGTTTGACCGTTGGGCTTGAGGGCGACATATCGGGCTGTTGCAATTAAGTCGCAACACTGGGCCTTGTCGTGTTCCTTTTGGAATCATGACCGTTGGGGTCGTCGCATTTTGGAAGGCGACGTCTGTGTCCATCGCGTTTCAGCTTCCGAGGTGTGCTTGTGCTGGTTGGGCTGTGATGGTCCTGTGTGAGCCTAGCCATAGTTACTTAACATGGATTTCAGATGTTTAAGTGTGCTTAATGTTGGTAAAGCATGTTATAGGAATAATGATTGGGTTTATGATTAGTTAGAGAGTTATGTTGATTATGTTATTTATGTTAATCATGTTAGTCATGTTGAGCATTTATGGTGATTGTGTTAAGCATGTTTAGTTTGTTAAGTATGTGATTATGATAAGGTTTAGTAGATTGCATGCATACCGGTTTGTGGTTAGTGTGCATCGTGGTGTGTCGTTGCTATGGAGGTCATATGATGACCAATGATAAGCAAGTACAGAGTGTATGTTATCGTTGTTTATGGGTATATGTTTTATAAATATGTTAAGTGTTCGTCGTGGTTTGTGTGGTTGCCGAGTGTGGTGGTCTGACGCCTATTCCAGAATGCCTCTATAGTCGGGTACCCCAAGTTCTTTGTGTGCCAGACACGTTGTTGCTCGGAGTTTGTCCTGGTACTGTGTATATACCATTGATGTCTATGTCGTCTTCCTGGATACCCTCACTCCTGTGTTTGAGTTGTACGTCCGGAGAAGAGAAAGACGACAGGGGACAGCGACATGTTTGAGAGTTTGTGTTCGGTCACTTGTAGCGCGCTCGTGGTTGGGGGACGGACACCAGTAGACGTACTGGTCTCTAGCTAGTCCTATATTTTCCAGTGCCTCACTTTAGGGAGCTTAGGCCAGAGCCCCTAAAGGTGCCAGACATGGGCCTGCAGTAGTGTGGCCTGCAGGTGTGATGTTGGTTGATCTCTACAATTCTTTGACTATCGTTGTTTGTTTGTGGAGCCGGCGTTGGACCATTTTGACCATCTTGTTTGATTGCAAACAATTTGGAGTAGAGATTATAGATATGAGAAATATTCATCTCACCAGAGTATGTGCGCTTCAGGGAGTTCCACATCTCTTTGATCGTCTCTAAAAATATTATTTTATTAAGAAGATGGGGTTGGCAGCTATTACCAATCACCGAGATGGGAAATGCTATTCACCTGGGTGCTTAGCATTGCTCCATTGAGATTACAATCCCATCGTTTGCTTGCTGGACGTCAAAGGCTTTTTTATCTTCTTTCGAGGGTGGATCATTTTCAACATGATGTAACTTTTTCATAGACATGTGGAAGATATACTCCCTTCCCCCGCAGCTACCATATCAGATGTGAGGTGTGAATTGCATGTTAGTTGAGACGTAGCATTGATGTAATCCCAGATTCTTTGATATTTCCAAAGCACTAGCATGTGCCTTTTCCTTTATAATCCCATCAATTTGTTAATGCCAAATAGTTGTAGGGGCATTTAGTATTGAGATAGATCAAAAATAAATTATAAATATTTTCAAAATATTGAAAATATTCTCACTATATTCTCGATCTATCTTGATACCAAATATGATCTAAGATATGTTTGATATTAAGATAGATATATCTTCACTCTATCTCCGATCTATCTTAATAACAAACATACGCAGTACTAGAGAACAACTTTCTACCCACACTCGAGCGGATAAATGTCACTCATCCAACCATGTGTAGGTGAAACCCACCCACATATGTCACATCATTGAAAATTTCATCCACAAATGTCTGAAATGGAGAGTACTTGCGTGCACCCAATATGGACATAAAGTCCCTCACATAGTTCAATGGTGGACACAAGATCCTGCCTAACGAACTCAAGAAGTAACAAGGGCTATAAACCAGTCGGATTTGAATATAAAAACTATTATTTCTATATCCAAACCAATAATAGGAATTGTCAAAAAATATCGAAATCAAAATTCAAATCCGTTTCTTTGAATTATAAAAAATTGGGTTCGAAAATCAAATAATATTAAATATAAACAAATTTAGAATTTGAATAAAAACATATTCAAATAATATATAATATAACATATCTATATATTATTTAATATATAATATATATTATCAAATTCAAAAATTGCTCAGATACAAAAATTGTTTCCGTTATTAAAAATATCAGAATCTGATTTGATATTAGTGGTTAAATAAATTTCCTTATCCTTTAATTTTTATTGAAGGATCGGATAATCAGATTTTTTTTTACAACCCTAAGTAATATGATGCATAATACTGTGACACACTGTAAGAGTTATATGATATATCACATGTTATAATGGAACCCAAAACTTAGTTATATTCTTGTCATGGAAAGCCACTACTTTGGTCCCTGTGCATTTCCAAATGGGAATACAACTCACAGTCCCAAAGATTGACAATATTCAAAGCCAAGTAGCCCTTAAGTAGGAGGGCCACAAGATCTACAATTTTTACACAATCTTATGCAAAACTCTGACTCACAGTGCACTCGACAGGACAATGCCCTTCGCCACATCAGCATCACCTGTGTTTTAGGGCCCTCAGAGGAAGAGAGAAAAGAGAAAAACTAAGTTAACATTCTAAAGACATGTTTAGTATCAGGATAGATCGGAGATAGAGCGAAGATATTCTCAAAATTTTAAAAATATTCTTAAATTTTGAAGATATCCTCACCTTATCTCCGATCTATCTTGATACCAGACATATTGGGATTAAGGGGGGGGGGGGGGGGGGAACAGACACAGGGCAGCACTGGGTTATTGGTTAGAGAAGTCGCCTTCTGAAGCTCCTGGTGGCAGTCTGGTATGATCGGAGCAGTAAACCAACCCCTACACCGACGCCGAGGCAAACACCGAGGCCGATCCCAACACCCACCCTCACTCCAGCGTTGAACCAGGAGAGCTCACCACCGTCTTCCTCTAAATATTTGAGTCTTGAGTAGAAACTGTCGGCATCTTCATCCATGTTATTTTCTGAGTAGTAGAAACCAAGGTCATCTGTTACCTGTGGGAAACAACACACCAAGCTGGGAGATGAGCTCTTGCATGTCTAAATAGGTCAGCCTTTTTCTTTGAAGAGTGCAAATATGTGATCCATGAATTAAAGGAATCATATGAAAGATATTGGAGTTGGGGAACAATAGATTGAACACTTCAGCCATGATTAACTTTCTTCAAGATTCATCCGCGGAAGCATCGCAATGAATAAAAGGAGATGAACAATTGAACTGAACACTATCGTTTTATGGAAAGGGGAAAAAAATATTGTTATAAATGGAAAACATAAACATTTGATTTCTTGACGCTCTCTCAAAGGACACTGATTAGGAAGTTAAAAAAGTCTTTCATTGGGTGCACTAGGGATGAGATCTTTCTGGTACTCTTCAAATTATATCTTATAGTTTATCCCTACTAGCATATGACATATATCTATATGTAAACTTATTTCGATCTGAAGCAAGCAGCCTTGCAGCCAGATAATCGATTGCCAAGGAACATGGAATAGGAGCATGATCCCGTTGCTGACACCTTACAGGTTTTCCACCATTTACAACAAAATCATAATCTTTCTATTGGCCTAAGACACTAGAATCCACCTAAGAAATCGGCATTTTAAAAGGCACTTGTCCAGTAGCTGCCAAGTGGAAGATGCCATCTTTAAAAGGGCACTCCTCCAATAAGGACCAAAATTTTTCTGACATAATGAATGGGTGGTTGTCAAGCTGAAAGCTAAACCAGAACATTGCTCAAATACTTGGAATCTTGTCTTCTGAATCCTAAACCAACCCCAAATGACACAGCTTTGTGGAAATGTGGAAGCATATGACTCTGACCATATGATATATGAAACTAATGCATATCCATGATGGATAGTAAAGCACTGCACCATACATGGGTTCATGGAAGCCATCTGATACCTAAGCGACAAGCTACTCCTGATTCCTGAGTTGTTGCTTTCACTATCTTAAATTACCTTGGCACATTTTGTCCAAAAGAACCTCCCAAATGTGGTATATTATTGATCGTTTTTATTACACTGGAGTCAATTATTCCAGGTAAGGACAGTCCTCAACTCAACAAGATATCAAGACCATAAAAACACTAGATACAGTCATAGCACAATCATCAAATGGAGAAGAAATAATGGGTAATTGGTGAAGCCAAGAAAGAAAGGGAGGGAGAGAAAAAAAAAAGTATGGAAACCAGATCAAGTTGTGCCTTGGCATTATCAGAAATTTACTCCGTTCTGGTTATTTACTACAACAATAAATAAACATGAGAGAAAAATTGTTAGTTACCTCATTGGCCATCTGAAAAACCTTAACTTCATCTTTCTTCATTTCAGCTGACTCATTCTCTGGAATTGAATCCAGCATAGCCTTCGGATGGTGCTTCTTCCGGGGACCAAGCTGAAGAGTCTTGGTCAAGATGATGGGATTACGAGAGAAGCAACCAGTAACATACACATCAATAGTTGGTACCCATGCTTCTGGACCCATGTGTTGCTTACCCTTCAAAAAACTAGTGCCTGCTGACATCTCCTGTTGACAGCTAATGTTCCATTTCTTGCAATGTTTTTTTGATTCCCCAGTAAAACCATTACTGTTGCACAACTCCAAGGCCCCAGAGAACAGTAAATCATCTTTGTTGTAGACCTCAAATCTCACACTGCCTGTCATCCTTATGCTATCTGTACCAACAAACGTAGCTTCCCCAGTTTCCTTGTCGACTCTATCCCTTCTGAGCAATGAAAAGACACATTCAGAGTAAATGCTGCTTCTTTTCCCATTGACTTCAATGATTGTGTCAGGGCTAAGAGGAATGTGTCTGAGAGTTAGATGCTTAGGCGTTGACTCATCTACCTCAAAGCTGCTAAACCTGAGATAGAAGACCCTCAGATCAAGCCAGGGTGAAGTCTTGGGTTGATAAAGTGGGTGTGTAATTATCTTCCAGTTCTGTTCTGACTCTTCGCGAGTGATCATTTGGTCATCATGGTGCTCCATCATGCACATAGTGAGAAAGGTATGGATGCAGACCAGAAATGATGATCACAAAAATTATGTAACCTGGGATCTGAAAATGAAGCCAAGATATTATAGAGTTAGACGAATGTCACAGAACAAACATACAAGAACTGGAAGACTCAACTAATAAAAACCTCATGTTAGTCTACTAAACAGGCAGACGATTGCTTATGATCAACAAAGGGCAACCAGGTAGAGAAGAGGGAATGAGAATCCAATTTAGAGGCACCAATCATGAGTCTGTTATGCAAAGTACAGAAAAACTGAAAGAGCTTACAAAAAAAAGGGGAAGCAAGGAAAAAAGAAAGGAAAGCCACTTGACCATTATGGGAGCAAAAATAACTCTTTTCCTGGTCATATCTTCACACCCCGTAGCATGAAGAAACATAAGAAAACAAAGCAGGGGAATTCTCTTGCAATCCAACCCCCCACCTCTCCAACATACAGCGGGATGCATGCAACTATTTGGAAGCTAATGATTACCAGAGTTCAAGGAGCAGAGCCAGAGCCTCACACGATCCTCATATAACTCATGAGGAAGAACAGATTAATATTAAACAAAAAAAAGAACAAGGAGAAAAAAAATGAACATCCACCAAAGAGTACCCAACCTGAGAGCCCAGATGAGGAAGCCCTCCTCGTCCACCAAACCCAACCCAGACCGTATTCTTCCTCCTCCCACCTCCCTAATTGGTGTTATACGATAAAATCATCGGAGAAAAAAGGAGACGGAAAGTTGAACACTTGCAACGGATGGATCCCCGTGAGAGATTAAAAGGAAACAAGTAAGAGCAACTATTTACCATCAATCCAAGGACTACACGAACTGTTAGATTATGGAAACATACATTTCGCCGATCAAACAGAACCACAACAAGCCATTTCAACTTTCCTTGGGCGGGGGGAACAGCACCACCCTGACCCCTCCTCAAACCTCCCATCATCAGATAAAGCCAACGAAAGGGGACGCACACGCTCCCCCTCCCTCCCAAGTCCCGACTCTCTGCCATGACCTAAGCATCAAATCTCACCAATTCCCTATCTAATGGGAGAAAAAAATCAAAGAAGAGGACGTGTGGTTCTTGCAAATCCGTGCCAAATATACTTGGCATCAGACAGTCCCAAAGACAAATGAAATGTCTACCTTGGAAATCTCTTGCATCCCCCGGTAGCCTCAGAGAAAAAGGAAATCCCCAAAACGAGGAACTCGTGGCTGTTCCGATGGCCCGGCGGAAAGCAGCAAGGCCGGGAAAGGGGCTACACAAGCACAAATCTATCCAATCTAAAAAAGGAAGGATCTTTTCGAGGAGGAATCGATCAGAGGAAGAAAAGAGAGGTACCCAACAAAGAGAAAGGAGCGATCTGATCGTGGGCTCGGGCGCTCTCGCCACCACCTCCCCTCGCCTGCTCGGCCTGTGCCCTCTCTCTCGTCTACCTGCTCTCAGCGTAGTCACATGGCGGTGGAGGTGATGCCCCGTGGAGGCATGAGAGAGATAGCATGGCCGGCGATGCTGCTGCTGCCGTCTGCTCTCGTGGGGCGGAGGCCCGCGCAAGACAAAGGCCGGGGGTGCCTCTCCCTCGCTCCTCATTCCGCGGGGGTCTTATCTTGTCGCCCGGGGCCTTGCCCGAACAGGCTGCTCTCTGTCCCCGGCATGAAAGCGACATGCCCGACCAAGTTTTGTGTTTGTGTGAATCACACAAATCTGTGGAAAATTTGAACCCCACCATTTCCGTTCTAAATTAGGCAAAATCAGATCATGCTTATGATTACAATATTTTTTATTAAATTTTATTTTGATTAATAGAATTAAAGTTGATGGATCCGCTCCATCAATTCATAAACTAGACATATAAAAGAATAGATCAACAACTGTAATGTAAAAATTCACACACCAAGGAGATAGATAGATAGGACATCTACATCTATTTTATATGTTTTAGATATCAATGATTCTAACATAACAATATATATTTTTATTAATACTTAATTTACTGATAATAGAGAATATTTAATAAAGTAAACATCAAATCTGACATTAAATCATATAGCTTTGGAATAGGTGGCATTCGATTTTTGGTGCCACTAATAGCATGGTTCATGTCGTGTGTACCGTACTGTGTATAGATTATTACAGAACTCAGACATGGTTAATACAAGGCTCATCTAATTTAAAAAAATTATTTATATTATAACAATAACACATCATCAAATTATGATACAGTTTTAATAATGGGTTTCATAATGCTTACATCTAAATAGTGAAGACGTATGGTAATAATTGGTGGCTTATTTTGACTGTTTTTATTTCTTTTTTTTATTTATTGATGATGCAAGTTGAGAGAGAGTTATATTGATGATGGGATAATTTTCATTTTAGATATGTAACAGTGAATTATACATAAATTTGTGTAATTATAAGCATGTTAGTTGTTATATATGTTTGAAGTCTACAAACACTCATCTACATGCAATCCTCGAGGTGTGTAGGTTTAGAGTTTTTTCGGTCAAGTAGAGTAAGGGCAATACGGGAATACGAAAAATAGGAGCTGTCAAGTCCTGATCTTGGAGTTCACGAACACTAAATCTGAGCTCACAAAATCACACGGGACGAGATTTTCTCGTTACCAAAAAAAATCCACAAACATACACGCATCGCGTGTTAATTCTTGACTATGGAATTTGATTATATTTTTTTAGAAATATATTGTGAACATATATTTATCTTATTACTCTCTAAGTATGATAGTTAATTATTTGTCAATTTCACTAAGTGCCCCCCACTGTGGAGAATGGCTCAGCCTTCTTTCTCAAGTCCTTTCACCTTGTTCTTCCCATGTAAGAAGTTGATCACCAACCATCCATTAAGATGGGAAGGTGAGGCTGACATGTAACACTCTTTAAATTGGAGGAAATTTTTTTTGCACTACTTGTGGGTATTGCCCATCTAAAAAATGTGAAAAGCATTTATATTCAAGTTAAAGTGAACTTTGGAGCCAAGCTATAAACATGTAAGATAAGATGGGTGAGGATAAGATTAGTTAGAGTAACTCAAGATTTTCGCTTTTTTGTTGTTTCGGTACAAACTTCTCATGTTAGTAGGCTCATTATTTCAAGGGAAATAGTGAAATTATCCATAACACTGAGAAACTAGGGTTTTCAAAACCGACTTGCCCAAGCATATTTTAACTTATCTTAACTAATAAGATGTCTCCTAAGATCTTATTTAGTTGTTAACGTTGTAGGTTGCATTGTAATATTTTTTTTGGGAAATGCTTTGCTCCCGGCAATGTCGGGAGCAAAGCTGAGCTGGGGGGGGGGGGGGGGGGGGGCGCCCCCCCGCACGCACGCCGCGTGGAGGGGGCGGGCCCCCAGCATTAAATGTTGATTTTTTTTTTGTGCATTATTTGTGCACACAAATGATGTATTTGTGTGCACAATTGTAAAAAAAAAATAGTATTTAATACTGGGGGGCCCGCCCTCTCCACGCGGCGTGCGTGTGGAGAGGCGCAGCCCCTCAGCTCACGCTGGGCTCCCGGCATGCCGAGAGCCTAGCATTACTCTTTTTTTTTTTGAGTAACAATTAGGAACCCACGTGGACAGTCCTAATAGTATTTAATTTTATGTGATTTACAAAATACTCACAATTGAGTGATTACAAAACACCATCTATGAAATTTGATTGTTAAATTATTTATCATTTATTTCATATAAAAAGATATTATATTATAAAATTAACTTTATCTTTACCTATGTATATGATGATAATACATGACAATATTTCAATATTCGAATTAGATCTTTTGTTAATCATTAATCGATTATGATAATCTATAGATTGATTATGATTTAGTTTTAATAATCGGTTATATATATAATGCTTACATCTAATCAATTGCATTGATTTTGCTTTTAAATATATATGGCTAAGTCCAAATCGTTAATCGCTCATGCTTTCATCACCTACTAACTCGATTATGTTTCAACGTGTCTTGACTTTAGTTTTTCTTTAAGTCTACACAGCAGAACGATAATTGAGTAATTTGTGGTATCTAACAAATTCTGAGTCCACAAATAAGCGGTCGATAATTGATTAAGTGGTGGCACTATAAAATTTTCTAAGTTCATACAAGCGTATGTGTTAACTGTAATATATTTTACTTTATGCTATCGATAATCAATTATGTTTTTTATTTAGAAAGACTTTGAAAAATATTCTAAATCTATGCACAGTACTGTACAATTAATTGATTATGTTTCAAATTACGTAGTCAATAATTAATTATATCTTTTACTACTGTGCAAAAGTTTTTAAAGTCCACACAAAAGACTCGATAATTGATTATGTTGCTTTCATAAAAATCCACCCAATGTGAGTTAATGGATTATATATATGTTTCACTCTATACTTTCAATAATCGATTAAATATTCCGTAGTATTATCCACACGAATTGATTGATTATGTTTCACTCTATACTTTTGATATTCAATTAAGCGCACCGCACGGAAGTTTCCTAAGTGCACACAATTATACCATTAATCGATTAAGTTTTTTAATAATGTGAAATCTTTTTCTAAATCCAACAGTGAAAAGTTGAATTTCACATTAACATGAAAATTAATTAAATGTTCAAAGATGTGAAAATTTCTAAATTCACAGAAAATTTTTATAATCAATTAAATATGACCATATATACACTATATTCTCCCTCGCTCCACCTTCTAGGGGGTCTTATCTTCTGGTCCGGGGCCTTGCTCAAACATGTTGGCCTCTCCGTCGTCCCCACCATCAAAAGATTTTTATTTTTAATTATTTTTATTTTGATTAATATAATTAAAGTTGACAGATCCACCCCATCAATTCATAAACTAGACATATAAAAGAAGAGATCAACAAACTGTAATGTAAAAATTCTCACGGCAATTAAGGAGACATATAGATAGGACATCTACATCTATTTTATATGTTTTAGATATCAATGATTATAACATATATAAAAGAACATATTTTTATTAATACTTAATTTATTGATATAATAGAGAATATTTAATAAAGCAAACATAAAATCTGACATTAAATCATATAGTTTTGGAATAGGTGGCATCAAATATTTTGCTACCACTAGTAGCATGGTTCGTCGTGTGTACCGTACACGGTGAGTGGAGGGCGCTCGCTGGACCCTTCCGCGGCCCTCCGTCGCCTGGTTCGTCCTCGCCGTCTCGTCTCCCCGGAGGGGAGGGGGCACAGCTACCCCCTCCCCTCCGCGTCCTCTGCTCCGATCTTTCATCTGCAGGTGGTCTCCCCTCCGTGGGAGGTCTTTCGGTTCTCCTACCTCGGTTGGCGACTGCTTCGTCTTCGACGTTGGAGTCTCCCCCCCTTTTGGCTGCTCGGAGGACGGATCGCGGCATAGTGCAGCCGTCCCCCCTCCGACGGGTTTTGGTTCTCCTACCCCTGTAGGAGAGTTTGTTTCCTCTGGGAAGAAGCTTCTTCTCTGTAGGAGGTTTTGGCTCCGTCGTTTAGGGCTTCCCTCTTCAACGGAGGATCTCTCTCCGGTGGACCTGGTAGTGCTCTGTCGGTCGATTGGAGGTCCGGTTGCGGTTATCCTGTGTGCCTTACTGCTTCAGATTCGGATCAGTGGACGTGAAGCCACTTCAAGCCGTTCAAGCTCTTTTACCACTCTCCCTCTCTTCCCCTCATCGTCGGGGTTCTGTTGGCTCTGCTCGTGATTGGGAGCTTCATCCGCACTTCATGTTCGTGAGTGCATCTTCCGAGCATGCCGTTTGCTGCGCATTTGTGATGCAGCCATTCTCTTTGGGAGTGGATGTTTGTAGAGGCTTGTTCTCTTCGCGTTGGTCACTATTTTGTTTATCCGATCTTGTCTGTTGTCGCTGGATTGGAGTTGTTATGTTTACAGCATGGTGTTTTCGCTTTTCTCTACTCCAGACTTCTTGTTTTCTAATGGTTTTCTGGGGTAAGCTTACAGGTATGGGCGGTCTGCGGCCATCTTTTCTGCCTGCGTGCAGGGGATGGGCAGCCTTCCCTGATGTGCATGTGTCCTTGTTCTCTCTGTACTTCTTTCCTTCTTAATATAAGTATTATTATTAGCTGATAAAAAAAAAAGTCGTGTGTACCGTACTGTGTCTGGATTATTATAGTACTCAGACATGATTAATACAAGGGTCATCTGATTAATTTTTATTTATTTATATTATAACAATAACATATAATCAAATTAAGATTCGGTCTAGCAATCTATATGTTGAAGCTTGCCTAATAGTAATAAAATATACGTTTATATATATATATATATCAAATTATTAAAGATATTTCTAGTTGTATTGTGCCAAATATTAAAGGAAATTGAAATTTTAGTGCCATAAAACTAGATCAAATCTAATGCCCATTTTCTTGATGTTAATAGATCGAGGTCCTTTAAAAACTTATTTTCCTGATTTAGAATAGCAAACTGGAAAGTCGGGAGATTTCCCCGGAATCGGTTCCAAACACGGCGCTCCCTAGCCGAATCCCTCACCAGCCCCTGGTTGTTGGGTCCCGGACCTTTCCGTTTGGATTCCTCGTGAAGCCCCAAAAGCGAGTCCAACCAAATTAATGAGCTGAGAGAGACGTCCGACCAAGTCCACTGTTTTCCTCAAGTCCAAAGTCTTCTTAAAGCAAAAATAAAAAACTCTGACTTTTCAAGTCATAACAACGTACGCCAATCGGCAAAGATAAAATTTTATATACACATAGTAAGATGCAAATATTTTATCAAACAAATAATAAAATATTAATTTTATAAAGTGGACTTTCTTAATGAAGAGCGTACGGTGATTGGTAGCTCATTTTGACTGTTTGTGTTCTTTACTGATGACACAAGTTGGAGAGAGAGTAATTATCATGTTGATGGAATAATTATCATTTTAGACTATGTAACAATGAATTATAGGTATAAGTTAGTGTAATTATAAGCATGTTAATTGTTATATATATATGATTTTTAAGTCCACGAACATACACGTATCGCGAATTTAGATAATGCATATTTTTTACTATGCAAATATTTGATTATTAAGTTAGTGTAATTATAAGTATATATGATAGCTAATTATTTGTCAATTTCACTAAGTCCCCCCCACTACTGGGATGATCTGATCAGCCTTCTGCAAGTCCTCCTTTCATTTGTCCTTCTTTCACCTTGCTCTTCCCATGTAAGAAGTTCACCAGCCCCTACATTAAGATGGGAAGGTGAGATTGACATGTCTAACACTTTTTTAAATTAGAGAAAAATTTTCTGCACACCTTGAGTTTGATGGGCATTGTCCATCTCAAAATATGTGAAAAGTATTTATCGTCAAATTAAAGTGAGCCCCGGAGCCAAGTGGAGCTGTAAAACGGAACCCGATATTTTAATATTGCGATCTAATTTGATAAAAAATATCAATTTTAAAGTTAAAAGATGATCACACCGATAGTTTATCGGAATTGATATCGGATATTTCGATAAGTTATTAGAATTAAAATTAAAAAATAATCAGAATCGAAATAGGTATTGGTGTTGGTTATTCTGATAAATTATCTATAAACTCAAACACAAAACCATAGTAAATATCTTAACTTATTGAAATTTCGGTTCCGATAATATTATATGAATCAGAATGGAATCGGAATTAACCATTCTAATTTTATCGGGATCGAAACTATATTTCGATTATCAAAATCGAAATCTGTGTTTCCGATTTCGACCCGACCCGGTTGCAGTCCTAGAGTCAAACTATAAATATATAAGATAAGATGGGTGAGGATAAGATTAGTTAGAGTAACTCAAGATTTTCACTTTTTTGTTCTTTTGGTACAAGCTTCCCATTTTAGTAGGCTTCTATATGTGCCGCCAATTTAGATCATGCATATCCTTAACTATGCAATTTGGTGATATTCTTTTAGAAATATATTGTGAACATATATTTATCTTATTATTCTCTAAGTACGATAGCTAATTATTTGTCAATTTCACTAAATCCCCCACTATTGAGAATGGCTGATCGAGCCTCATTTCTCAAGTCCTACTTTCACCTTGCTCTCTTCCCATGTAAGAAGTGATCACCAGCCTTCCTTTGTGATGGGAAAGTGAGATTGATGAGAAAAGTTTATTGTACTTTTACAATACTCTTTAAGTATAATGTGATTAAATAACAAATTTATGTGATATTTAATAATTGAATTGTCACTCTCTCACACCTCATGTAAGAGGTGCCACATGAACTTTTGCCTAATCACATTACCCTTAAAGTGTAATGTGCAAGTGCAATAAATCTTTCTCAAGATTGATATATAATATTTTTAGATTAGAGAAAGACTTTTTACACATCCTTAAATTAACATGTATTGTCTATCTCAAAACATATGAACAATATTTCTCTTCAAGTTAAAGTGAACGCTGGAGCCAAGTTATGAGGATGTAAGATAAGATGGGTGAGGATAAGAGATAGTTAGAGTAACTCAAGATTTTCACTTTTTTGTTGTTTTGGTACAAGCTACTCATTTTAGTAGGATCATTATTTCTGAAATTATCCACAACACCCTTATCCTTGATAGACTAGGGTTTCAAAACCGACTTACAAAAAGATATTTTAACTTATCTTAACTAATAAGATGTACCTCGTAAGAGGTTGCATATATATATATATATATATATATATATATATATATATATATATATATATATATATAATATATATATATATATATATATATATATTGCATTGCAATAATAATCTTAACAATATTTAATTCGAACTATTAACGAAACATTCATATTATCAGTTGAGTGCTTATCGAAACTTTATCTATAAAATTTGATTACTAAATTATTTATCATCTATTTTGTATAAAAAGATGTTATTTTTCAAAATTAAGTTTAGATCTATACATGTATGTGATGATAATACGTGATAATGTTTCAATATTCGGATTCAAATCTTTTGGTAATCGGTTATGATAATCTAAAGATCATTTACAATTCAATTTTAGTTGATTACATAAATTCAATAATCAATTTCATAATGCTTACATCTAATTGATTACATTGATTTTGCATTCAAGTATATGACTAAGACCAAATTGCTAATCACTCATGCTTTCATCACCTACTAAATTGATTATATATAGTACAATGTGTCTTGACTTTACTTTTTTCTCTAAAATCCACACAAGAGAACGATAATCTATTATATCTACAAATATATGAATAACAACTGATTAGTTTGTGGTACCGAGAAAATTATGAGTTCACATATGAACAGTCGATAATCGATTAAGTTGTGGCACTGTAAAAGTTTTTTAAGTCCATCTAAATTATGTGTTAATCGATTATACTTCACTCTATGCTATTGATAATCAATTATATTTTCTATCTAGAAAAACTTCGAAACACAGTCTAAGTCCATACACAGTGTATGATTAATCAATTATATTTCAAATTGTATAGTCAATAATTGATTATGTCTTCTATTATGTAGACATTTATAAGTCCACATTATTAGAGATAATCCAAATTGATATTTATCTTTTTAGTTATTTATCTTTCCAATGTTGGATAATTATCTCATCTGTCCATATTTATCATCTCAACAAAATACATGTACAAGAGATATGCCTCCACGTCAAGTGGTTGGCTATATATCCCTCCTACATGTTGTATGTGTAATGTATCTATATATTTTACACACCCTTCCTCTCCATTTCATCTTCTCATGTTCCTTTACAATTTATTATATATGTTGCAATGTGACTTAATCGACTATGTTTCACTTTATGGTTTCAATAATCGATCAAGTGTTTCGTAGTGTTGTCCACATTGTCCGAGTTAATTGATTATGTTTCACTCTATGTTTTCGATAATCAATTAAGTGCACCGCATTAAAGTTTTCTAAGTGCACATAATAACATAGTTAATCAATTAAGTTCTCAATGTGAAATCTATGCTGTTGATAATCAATTAAGTGTTTCGTAATGTTGTCCACATTATGTGAGTTAATTAATTATGTTTCACTCCATACTTCTGATAATCAATTAAGTGCACTGCATTAAAATTTTATAAGTGCACATAATAACACAGTTAATCAATTAAGTTCTCAATGTGAAATCTTTTCTAAGTTCACATAGTGAACAAACTAATTAATCGGTTAAATCTTCAACAGTGAAAACGTTGAAATCTTCACCTATTAATTTGATAATCGATTTAATGTTCAAAGGTGTGAAATTTTCTAAATTTACAAAGAAACTTGATAATTGATTAAGTTTCACCATCTATACACTATAATCAATTAGATCTTCAGTACTGTGCATGAGGGACTTATGTTTCAATAATTGGTTAAGTTTCATTTTGTATATATACTCATTAAATCGATTATGTTTTCAATATTGAGATCCACATAAGATTTTAATCTTTTGTCAGATACTTTTATGTAGTTGATAGATCTCAAGTAGATTGCCTACCTAAAACAAATTAATACAAGTAAGAACCCTATGCAAGTAGACAGCAAACATGGCACCAGTTGGAATCTTGCTCAATGGATATCACATAGCTCCAATGGATAGCTTCTCAAGGTCTATATAGGTAAAGCTTCATAGAAGAAGAAATAGTGGTTCAACTCCTAAACTTTTTGAGATCCTTCTGGAGAAATCTTTTTAATACTTATGAAAGCTTTTAAGAAAAAAGAAGACTATGGGATACTTTAACCACTCCAAGCCTTCTGACCCAATAGAGTTCTAAGATCTCCTCAGTAAACTTCCACACTAAGGAGAAAAAAACACTTGGCTATAAAATTTCATCATCATTCTTTGCCCAATTTTATCCAACGACATCAAACTTTTCATTTCTATGTTTTTGAACCATAATGACTTTATGCTTAATGTTTCCATCCTATCTTTTTAATTAGAAGAACAACTTGTGGTGCATGTCCCGTTGAGTCTCTCTAATATAGAGGAAAGCTTAGGTGTTGCACTACTAGATAGTTGTTTCCCTCGTGTGGAGGGAAAACTAATGCAATTCAGATGTTATTACACCACTTATGTAAGGAAGACCTAAGTGTTGTGGCACCAAGTGATTTGTCTCTTGGATAGAAAAGATCTAGATGCGGATTGTACATCAGATGGTTGTGCTCAATTGATGAAACTTTAAAATTGTTATCTCAAGGACTAGATATAGGAGGCTAAAGTGATTCAACTCCGAACCAAGATAAATCTTGATATTCTTTATGAGTTTGTTTATCTTACATGCGAAATTTTTATTAACATCCACTAACTTCAATTTAGACTCATTCACTTCCCGCTTGATCTCCATATATGCGGCCAACAACCAAGTATCCTAACTCAACTAGCATTGTGTGGAAGTAATTAAGCCCTCTATACCATGTTATAAGTACAAAATTCTATTCATAAAAGAGTCAAATTTGTAAAAAAAATAATATATACAATGATTCTTAAAATTAAAAGTAAGATTATGTGCCAACACTGCTCCCCTACCCCCAGTGGCGGAGCCAGGGTTTGTCTAGTGGGGTCACGTGACCCCACTAGATCTTCATAACTCTATTAAATAGTTTAATTTTTTCTATTAAATTTATTTTGATTGAATTTTTTTTTTTGAAGAGAGTGATCCCACTGAATTGTAAAATAAAATTTATGAGTGTATCTTAATTTTTAAAGTGACCCCACTGAATCAAATTTTTAGATCGGCGCCACTGTCCGTCCCCTCCCCCTTCCAAAAAAATAAAAAATAAAACAAAAACAAAACAAAAAACCAAAACTAAACAAAACAAGACAAAGAACCTTATATGGAATGGAAGTTATCTTGAGCCACACCCAACTCAACACAAAGTTGGATATATTATTCTCATCTTAGCTCAATTTGTGAATACGAGAGGTAAGCAACAAGATTCCAACTGTGATCCATAGAGTTTACTAAAGGTACATACAACACTCAAACGCCTTGTAATTATTAAACTTGTGCATAAAAAGTATTCAGATTTGTCTTGGAATTGGGGTTGGCCAAATAGTCTCAAATAAAAACTTTTTGACATTTAAATGTGTACATTAATGTGATGGAAGCAGCTCCCCACAGTACTGTCAGAGGAGATCATCTGATCAATGGTTCCGGTCTGAAAAGTCTCATCTGAATCAGTCACCCATGTCTGAGAGGAAAATTCTTGTTCTTGGGAGGGGAGAATTCTGTGAGTTTGACCTGGCCCATTTTCTCCGGTCTTCTCTTTTGAAGTTTCCAAGCTTGGACCCATGACTTCCCTGGCATGAACATTTGATATAGATAGATGGATGGATAATGAAATGATATTAATTTCAAGAACTAATTAAGAAAAAGACATCTCTAATTCTTATTGCATATGGCTCTCTTAATCATGCATGCCCCATCCTCTGACTTTGTGAGTCCACAAGTTTCTTAATTTCCTCCAAGTTGATCAGTCATTTTCACTTGCTACTCGTTCAGCGGGGGACTTATCACCGTATTAGTGTGGGATATGCTATAAAATAATAACTTTGATAATGTGGGTCTAAGATGGTGACCAATGGAGTAGTGTACAAATGATAAACTTGTCGTGCGTACTTGTCGGATTATCCTTCTTGTGCCCACTTCAGGTATGAGGCAGACAAATATGACAGCATAATAAATACTTAAAACTCGTGCGCCAAGATGTGCTCAAACGGTGGGGCACGTCGTTGCACATTCGGCCTCTGTTTGACGATGGATTGGAGTTAGAGATAATTTCAACTCATGACTAAAGTTATACAGGATTAACCTATTTTTTAATTTATTTTTTTATGTAGTTAACCTAGTTTAACTACTGTGAGTTAACCAACTTTTTCTTGATTGCTTTGGCAAGATAAAGTGAGTTAACTTACTTTCATATCAAAAAGTGACTTGAAAAGAAAAAGTAGTAATTAATGTTAGTGTTGAGAAAAGAGAAAGTAGTAATTAATGTTGTGTACTGTCATGACAAAAAAATAGTTAACTCAATATGTTAACTCTAATCCACCTCTAGAGGTGGGTTGAAAAATTGTGAGCTAATTCACATCTGACCCACTTTTAATCTAACTCACTTGAGTTAACTTTTTTTTGTTATCAAACTGCATTTTGAGTTAACTCTAAGTTAATTTTGAGTTAATTTTAAGTTAATTCGTTACCAAACTGAGGTTTGATGGCCGGAGTTCGACTCTTGCGGGAGGTTGTGCTTTGTGCGTTTTGAGATTTTAAAGGGAGGGCATAGGTTGAGAGAGTGGAGCCCCAGATTTCGAACCTAGGGTAGGCTGATTTCACCGAATGACTTACGTCATTGCGCTAGGCTAAAAACAAAAAAACAAAAAACTTGAAGCCCCTACCTTGTGCTTTGGACGGACACAAGATAGGCGATCTCACAATTATAATAAACTAGTTGCATATCCATGTGTTGCACTTTAAATTTAGATTTATATAATTTGTTTTAAATGGGATACAGAAGCAAAATAAAATATTAACGAATGTATATTTTGAGTATCAATTTTAATAGTAAAACATATTCTTTAATTACCCGTGTCATGCGTGGGGTGTTTTTTTGTTTCGAATAAATATTTTTAAAATTATATATTTTTATAATATTTTAAAATAAAAAATATTTTAAATCTTTAGAGATTAAAACAGAAGAACCCATATAATGAATAATTTTTATGTGGAATGCAGTGGAGAAAGAAATCGTGGAGGGAAGAGAGAGAGTTAAATTTAGACGAGGAGTTTAATTTGTGTCACGGGACATTCTATATCGAAAGAGTTAAATTATGTTTTAATAATATATATAGATTATTCAAAAAAAAACATTTCTCTTAATTTAACATCATCTTTTCTTACTCTTAATAAATAAATGTATGCATCAGTGGCGGATCCTGGACATTAGTTCAGTGGGGTCACTTGAGTCTAAGGGGATCACCCTTAAATTCAGTGGAGTCACCTTACATAAAATTTTAACCTATACAAACAAACAAAAAAATCCTTTAAAACTCCCCTAAGACTCTCCTTCCAAGTCAGTGGGGTCACGTGACCCCACTGACTTGTAGGAGGATCCGCCACTGGCATGCATGTCTTTTAAAGAAGACGAAAATCCAAGTTGGATGATGGAGACAGGGCCCTTGATCAATTCAAAGTTGAGAAGGGGGTGATCTTTGATGTGTTGATATTTCTCCCTGTTTTTTTAAAATGATATTAATGCGATGAGTAGCATGGTGTGGTGCCCAAGGCTTGGACTTTCAAGAGCACATGCATGGGAAGTTTAGGAGTAACGACCACACATTTGGTTTGAATAAATGATGTGGGAGGGTTCGTTTTTGAGCTTTTTATATAAATATTCCTTTTAGATATATAATTGCACATCAATTCGTCCTAAAATTATATAGCAAATGTCATCAGTACTGCCAAACCCCTTCCTTTTAAATTTTTTTTTTCCCCCTAACCATATCTACCTCATCCTTATTATATCAGTGGCTTCCACTACATTTTTTCCCTCTTCCTTGTCGGCCACATTAGTATGTGATATCTCGGTGTTTGACGTGGAAAACTATGCACTCGATTAGTCGAAAAATATAATTTGACAACGTGTTATGTGGAGGGGCGCAACTTCAGATATTATATATATATATATTATTTTAAAATAATATATATAAATAACAAATTAGTATATATAAATAACATATTGGTCTCTTGTCATCCGTTTGTTGGCTTTGCATCTTGGACATGATTGCTTTCATTAATTGTTTATTGATTGCATGTTGTTGTTGTTTGTTCATTGAAAAAGCCACATTGATGTAGACTTCATGCATGTCAGGTTATTTAAGACTAGTTGGCTCTCCTCTCGTGTGTATCTTAATTTGTTCGTTAATTTGTGCGTTTGTGAGAGTTCTATTTTAGGTACCGGTGGGTCATGCCTGCGAAATTCCCTTTTCCTAACTGTTAACCACAGGGCGCGCTTAGGCGGATGCTCACATGCGGCAACCTGGCCGGGTGCCTCTTCGTGGATGGACTTGGTCAGTGGATTTGGTCAGTTTGATAGGCCCACGGGTCTGACCCGATATTAGATTAGCTCACCACGTTTTTTTAATTTAAGTACGTAGATTTTTAGACAGATCCGTCGAAAATTTAGATTGGATTTAGTTTTTTCTACTCGGCCCGAGTAGATCCAATAAACCCGTGATATATTAAGTTTTTGATCAATCTAACTTCAAATCGATTGATTGATCTTGAGCTTTCGATCGACCGAGCCGCAAATCGGTCGATCGATCGATACTAAACTTTTAGTTAACTGAACTCTAAATTGGTCGGGTGATATTAAGTGTTGGTTGGCTGATACTCTTAGATATATTTCTTAACAGTATTAATAATAAATTTTTTATTAAATTTTTTGGATTGGGTTGGGTGGAGGTCGGGTATTATACTTTGGTGGATTAATTGAGTCCAGCACGGCTCGACCCGATGTCACTCAGACTTGGGTCAAGATTGGGCCTAGAAAAGATGATGTCAGATTTGGGCTGGCCTGGCTTGGCCCAACTTGGGTCCGGTCCATTGATAACTCTAACGGCCATCAATGGGGATATAGAGATGCATGAGGTGGTTCACACATAGAGCTATCGATGGGGCCAAATCAGACCAAGTCTGGATCAGACTAAGTTGGGTTCAGCACATGTTTGATATTATTTCTTTCTAAGCACAAGTCCAGGCCAAGTCTGAGTTATATTGGGTCAGATCAAGTCAGATTCAACTAATCTACTAAATTATAAAGTTCAACTTCAGATCGGCTCGGTTTGAAAATTTTAATAAAAAAGTATTCATGTCGTTTAAAAAATACATGCAAGAGTATTGATCGGCCAAATACTTAATATCGGTCGACCAATTTCAAACTCGATCAACTGAAAATTTAATATCGGTTGATCAAAAACTTAACATCGATTGACGTACAGATAGAGGATTTACTTCATAGAAAACTTAATATTCTGATCTTATCAAGTATGTTCGGGACCAATAAAAAAACTCGAGTTCGGCCTAAATTTTCAATGGACTAGGCTTTTAGGCTCGTCCAAAAGTCTGCGAACTTAAACGAATGTGATGGTCTAACCCAATGTCAGATCAAACCTATGAGTAGTCGAGCTGGTCCGATCTAGTGACAGCCCTATTCCCATGGCCACAACAGCAGAGAATGAAATGCCATGCACCCGCTATATACACCCCCTAGAAATCTCCCTCGTCCAAGTGCTATCCTTTTTGGCTAGTTGGCACAAGCAAGGGTGGGGCAAATGGGGTCATTTCTTGCTTCTTCTTGAAGACAATATAACAGACCATGTTGAGAACTTGGAATATGGAACTTGAAGTGATTCTAGTAGCCAACTCTGAGACTTTCATGGTAATGTTCTTCCATTTACAAGTTACAGAAGGTTTGATGATGAAAGGTTATAGCTCTCAATAAATTTTTTATTTTTCTTTCTTTTAATTGTGAGATTTCGTAAACAAAAAAAGATACCTGATCATAAAGTAGAAAAAATATATATCTATTAATTATATTTGGTATCAGAATAAATCGAAAATATAATAAAAATATTCTCAAAATTTTAAAGATATTCTTAATGTATTCTCGTTCTATCCCAATGTCAAATGACCACTTAATAATTTGAGACACATCAGTATTTGAGGCAGCACTAGCTGGCGGTGCTTCAAAAAGATGCAAAACCATTGGCTTCTAACTTTGCTTCACTAATATCCTATCATTCAACACCCTAATTGAAATATCTCCAGTACACTTTCCAAATACACATAGTGTACTTCTATCTTTTCTATTGGCTAATATGCTTTATTATATTGCGTCGATCAAAAGTGTATTTTCAAGTACTTTTGAAAAGTGCAATACATAACCACACTTCGTAGAAAAAAAATCAACACTTACCTCATATAGCTGCAATGAGACTCTACACTATCAAGGCATGGAAAGAGAACCAGTTTTGTTTCCTTACATTATCACTAAAAGTATAGATGGACTTAAAACAAAATTTTAGTGGGGTCACTTTTTTTAGAAAAATTTCCAACCAAATTAATTTAATGAAAATTTTTAGACTCATCAATAGGATTTTAGAAATCCAATGGAGTCACGTGATCTCACTGGTTATTCTCTGAATCCGTCCATGACTAAAAGAAAGTGTCATAGACTAGGTTGCTTTCATGTAACCCCACATACGATGTCATTTTCCTTCTGGATATTGAGAAAGAGACATGCAATAGGTTTTTGGCATATATATATTTATAAGATTAATTGGACGATATTTCTTGGTAGATTTGTAATTGTTTATATATGCTCTTATAGATACAAAATACCCTCGGAGACCCTATTGTAAGCCAAGAGTATGTTTGAAATATTATCTTCACATTTATATATATGCCTCTGCTAAAATTGAAGGTAAAAAAAAATATTTCAAATATCTTCTCGACTTCTATCGCAAGAGATTACAACAAGATCTCTGAAGATATTTTTATTTTGTATTCATAAAAAAGTATATATATATAAATATAAATTCAAGAAGGATTCTGGCGCAATTAAATTTTAACGAAGCTGTGTGTATAAACGACAATTTTGTAGATTTACGTAACGGCCCAATCCATATACGACAGTTCTTTGACATGGGTTTGCTGTTATAAGAGTCCTCCTCATGGGTCCAATTTAGGCCCACTCGTAAGAATGGGCCCAAAGCCCAAAGCCGCTCTACTGTTAGTTCCGATGGGTGAGATAGCCACTGAAGAGTCTGAGACCACCGAACCCGGATGCTCCGCCGCCAACCTCCACCGCCTGAGGCACTGCTGTCCGCGGAGGCCTCTGGCGAGACCTTCACCCCTGCCGCCCTGCGGCCCTGCCCCTCTTGCGTATTAAGTATCTCTCTCGGGAAGAGCCGCCCCTCGCCGTCGGGTTGTTCACCGTAGATATCTCGGGAGAGCCGCCGCCTGCGCCCCGTCCGCTGTCATTGTCTATTGCCGTATTCCGGCTCGTGATCCAGTATGTTTTTCTCTTCGCCCCGCTCCATTGTTATGCAGTTCCTGGTGGCATTTAGGTGCTTCTGGGGCTGCCAAACGTTGCAAAGTTTGAAGTTTTGATTTTTTTTTCCTAGCAGGTCATTGATCCGATACTAGATCCATTCCAAAATTTCCCGTCTGCAGTTAAGGCGCTTAGGTGTGCTGCGTATTTGGCCGTGTGCTTTTGCCCCTCCTAGTTCTTGCCACATTTCCGGCCACTGCGTCTCAAGTACAGTCACTCCTATTCACACAAGTCTCCAAGGTTGGGGTGGGGGGGGGGGGGTGGTTGGCATAGTTTTATAGGTCTCTTGGAGAAAGCCATGGAGTAATTGGAGGGAATGGCAGATATCACATTTGTCTGGGTATTAGAAGTTCGAGTCTAATTTGCCTTTTCGTTCACCATCTGGTTCCTGTGTGGTTGATACATGGGTGACTTGCCTTCCCAAGCATGGTTGGCAGAATGGTCGTCCGAATCAGGATCGGCCCTGGCTGATCTCGCCGATTCCAGTCAATTTTGGCCCGGATCGGCCAATTCGGATTAGGAATCGGCCCAATCCGGATCGAGATCGGCCCTGTCCGATTCCAGGGCCGATCTGATTCTATTTCCCGTGTTTCCAAGACACTCACTAAGAAAACCATTGTCCATGCAGTTAGGGGCGACTCACCCGACGGAAGTCTTAACTCCCATGCAACAGATACAGAGGGCATCTTACATGCGTTAGAAGGAGATGGTGACGTAGCTTTTACGGCCCCGAAAGTAGACCGTTTCACACATATGGAATTGGTCGCATGAATGCGAGGGCAATTGAGGGACCACCAAGCACCTCCTATAATTTGAGAGCTTCTTCCCTTTGTTTAGTGTGTCCCCAGTGAGAGAACCAAAAAGAGTCTCTTAGAGAGAAAGCAATAGGTCTTGGGGGTGAGAGAGCTTGAGATATTTCTTATAAAGGGGATTTTGTTTCTTTTGAGGTTGGAATGAGTTTCTTGTAATATTCTCCACATCTAGTGAAGTTTCTGTTGTCGTCGTCGCCGTCGCCCATGGGCATAGGGGGTAGCCTGCGAACTACATAAATCCTTATATTCTTGCCTTATGTAATTAATCATTCTTCTCTTTTCTTTCTTCTTATCGTGAATTGAGATCTGAGGATGTCGTTCTCTGTTAGTCAGAGAGGTCATGTAATAACAAATTGGTATCAGAGCCCGATCGGGGTTTGATCGGTGTTCCTTGTTGATGGTTGTAAAGTTGACATTGACAGTGAAGTTCGATATTGAAGTATTCAATGGAAAGTCGAAAGATTTCAACATCTAGCGACTGAAAATGCAATCCTTGTTGGTCCAATAGGTGCTGAGCAAGACAGTTAATGACATGACAACTCTACCGACCAAGTGAAAAGACAAAGAGAAAGAAGAGTACATAGAGCGTGCTCTTGCGGCAATTCGTCTGTGCTCGGCAAATGTTGTGTTGAGAGAAGTTGTTGATGAAGACACTTTTACAAAACTCTGGCTCAAACTCGAATCAAGGTACATGATGAAGTCTCTCACAAATCGTTTATATTTGAAGCAACGATTGTTCACTTTTTGCATGAAAGAAGATATGCCCCTTAGTGATCATCTAAACGAGTTTAATAAGATTGTTATAGATATTAAAAATATTGGTGTTAAACGAAGCCCTTATATTCCTATGTTCATTTCGTCGATACTTCGTTGTATGGGAGATATGATATTTTTGCGGAAGATGTCAAGGTTTCTTTGAACTCTAAGGAGTTGAAATGGCATGTACTACAAACTCATAGTGAAAATCAAACAGATTGTCTAACGGTGAGAGGGAGAATTGAGAAAAAAGAGTCTGGTAAGAAGGAGAAGCAAGATTAAAGTCCAAATGGCAAAAACGATCAAATGTTGTGAATGCAACTAAAGAGGGACGTTTGAAAAGATTGTCCAAGATTGAAAGGTAAAGGTAAGGTTCATGAGGAGTCTTCTTCTGGTACAGTAAATGTTATTCAAGAGGAGGTTATTGATGATGAGACTATGTTGTCGATCTCCATTAGCACTATTGGGGATGACTGGATATTTGATTCTGGTTGTACCTTCCTCATGTCTCCATAGGGAATTGCTTTCTACTTAGTTTCATCAAATGAGTCCTCTAAATCGTAGTTTGCCATGTAAGAGGAGATTAAATCTCTATAGAAGAACAATATATGGGAGTTGATAAAAGTACCATCTCATCAGAAAATTGTGAAGTGCAAATGGGTCGTCAAGAGGAAGGAAGGAGTCCTTGATATGGAAGATGCTAGATTCAAGGCGCGGTTGGTGGCGAAGGATTTCACACAGTGAGAGGGTATTGATTTCAATAAGATATTCTTTCCTGTTGTGAAATATACTTCTATTTGTGTGTTGTTTGCCATTGTTGGTTTACTTGATTTTAACTAGAGCAATTGGATGTTAAGACAATGCTCTTACATGTGAGAGGAAATCTACATGCACTAGCCAAAAGGGTTTGTAGTTCTTGATAAGGAAGATCATGTGTGCCTATTAAAAAAGTCTCTATATGGCTTAAAGCAATCGCCTAGACAATGGTATAAGAGATTTGATATTTTTATACTAAGTCATAGTTAAAGACTTCTAGATGGTTCGTTTATATACTTGTTACTGCATGTAGATGACATGTTGATAACTACCAAGAACATGTTAGAAATTAATCACTAGAGTCTCAATTGAATGGTGAATTTTAGATGAAAGATCTTAGATTAGCAAAGAAGATTTTGGGCATGGAGATCCACAAAGACCGTGATATTAGAAGGTTGTACTTGTCACAAAAAAATACGTGGAGAAGGTGCTTGATTTGACATGAAATATTGTAAAGTTGCGAGTACTGGCAGCCCACTTCAGATTGTCTGTAGAAGGTTCACCAAGGACAGAGAAGGAAATGGAACTAATGGCTAAAGTTCCACATGCGAGTGCAGTTGGTAGTATCATGTATGCTATGGTCTATACTCGACCAGATATTCATCATACCATTAGTGTGGTTAGTAGGTACATAGGAAATCTTGAGAACATCTACTGGGAGGTTGTGAAGTGGATTCTTCGTTATCTCAGAAGTGCTTATGATATGAGCCTAATATTTCAAAAAGAAAATAGTGATGGAAATCAATTGATTGGCTATGTTGATTCAGATTATGTTGGTGTTTTGGATAAGATGAGATTACTTACAGGGAGCAATTGCTGTAGAGAAGGTTCATACAGCGAAGAACCCGACAGACATGTTGACAAAGCCCATTCCTTCGGAGAAGTTCAAACATTGCTTGGACTTGATTGGCTTGCAAAGCATGTGAAGTGACCCGCTGGGGGTGTTGATGGTAATGACAATCGTGGTGGAACTTGACATTGGATGTGTGTAGAGGAGCCAAGAGGAGAATTGTTTCATGGGGACTTGCCTTCTCAAGACACCCACCAAGAAAATTGTTGTGCATGTGGTTACTGAGGGGGAGGAGTTGGGAACGAGTCTCCTACTCACACGACGGAAGTCTTAACTCTCACACACAGATATGTAGGGCATCTTGGATGCATTAGAATGGCCTCGAAAGTAGACCGTTTCACACACATGAAGTTGGTCTCCTGAATGCGGTGGCAATTGAGGGACCACCTCCTATAAATTGAAGGCCTCTTCCCTTGGTTTGTGGTGTATTCCCTGTGAGAGAACGAAAGAGAGTCTCTTAGAGAGAAAGCACAGGTCTTGGGGTGAGAGAGCTTGAGAGATTTCTTGTAAAGGGGATTTTGTTCCTCTTAAAGTTGGAGTGAGTTTCTTGTAATATTTGCCACATCTATTGAAGTTCCTGCCGTTGCCGTCACCCGTGGACGTATGGAGGTAACCTCCGAACCACGTAAATCCTTATGTTCTTTCCTTATGTGGTTGATCCTCCTCCTCTTTTCTTGTTGTGCGAATCGAGATCCAAGGTCGTTGCTCTTTGTCTGTCAGAGAGGTTGTGTAATAACAGTGGTGAATATAGGACGCCTAGGAAATGTGTTGACAAAGGAAGCGGCTTTCTTTCTTGCTGTAGATCTCTATAAGTTATGACCTTTTCTGATGTATAACAAGGTTCCAAATGTAAACACTGTTAGTACCTTGTGATTCATAATGGTTTCGGCATAATCCTCTACCTAGTTCATGGCTCATATGCAGTTACTAATATGGAATTGTTGGTCTTATTCTTTTTGCTGTAAAAAGAAGCATTTGCAAATTTTGCATAAATGGAAATAGAGATCTATAGACCTGGCTACAGTCTGTTATGCTCAGTCAAAAAAGCACTATTTTGAGTTTGTTGGGTGTCTTTCCCTCTAACACACAGAGGATGGAGCACTTGGGTCCAATCAATGGTGATGTGATTGAGGATTGTACTAACTCCATCACTCGGTCAACCAAGAAGAAAAAGAGGATGTCGATGAGTTAGCCATGAATGTCCTTTGGAGAAGCTCTGGGAAATAAAAGGAAGAGAGTGATTGGAGTGATGATGCTGGTAATTACTTCCGGGATGAAAATAACAAGAGGCCTATTACCAGTTTTGCAGCAATAAGTCAGTTCTTTTACCGATATGTTGTCAACTATAAGCTTTTGGATCTGAAAGCAGCTTTATGCCCAAACAGAAGGTCTAAACTTCTCCATTTTGCTGCCCAAACCGGAGATATTCTTAGACTCTGATACAATTTCTTTATTTTTTCCCAATTTGTTTCCTATGCTTCTTTTAAGCTTATTTCTTTTGTAAAGTAGACTTATGGAGAGTAAATATGGTAAAATTATGCTTCTTGGTGATGTGTGCATATCTATATGTTTTAGGAGAGCTGGAGGTCCATCTAGGCTTGCTGGTCAAATATAATAGCTAACGCTGTTTGTTCATTAACTTTTGCTCATTTCTTTGGTTACATGCATGGGGTGAAAGATATTTTTGCCTTCTCCTTATCTTGGGCATGGTTTGTTGAATCGGGGCGAATCGGTGCAAATCAGGGGAAAACCGATCCCTGATTCACCTGACTCAGCCAATTCCTTTCATAAATATATATATGCATATGCATATATATATATATAATATCATATTTGTAATATATTATACATTATAATATGATGTATGTTACATATATGTATGTAATCAATATAAATGTATCTCAAAAATGATATATGTAATATATATCATATGATATTTATGTATTTGTAATATATATATATATATAATATAATGTAGTAAATATATATATATATGATATATTGCATATACAATATATATATATATATATTGCGAATCGGTCCAATTCGGGGGAATCGGCACGAATCAGGATTTTCCCGATTTGCCCCCAATCCAATCCGGCCAACCCTGATCTTGGGGATTCAGATTGGTTTTCTTCTCCTGCACTGTTATAGCCACTAGTCCTTCAGGATAGGCAAGGGTGTTGCAGAAAGGTTTGAACCGCCCTGTGCTTTACTTTCCTTCATGTTGCTTACTGAATGCTAAATCATGTTTTTCCCAATTTCAGTTTCCTTGACAACTAACCCTACGTATATCACTGGTTTATGATAGATGTTATATATGGAAGACCTGCAAGCCATTTCTTAGGCAGACTTCTATAAAGAGAATCACTGTTTATGATCAGAGTTGGAAGTGCCTACCCGATATTCTTTTCCTTCTGACATTCTTATGTTTCTCATCCCTATGCACTCTATATTGACTGATCAATCTGCATTGGTTCACATCCTGCCCCAAGATGTTAAATTCACTAGACAATCATATAAGAATCTAAATTTTGTACGCATAACATTTCTCTGTCAGTGTATGCTTCTTGTGTGTTTATGATTGGATTTGAGCTTGTCGGCAATAAACTAGTCTACTGGCTGAGAAGTCCAATCCTATGTTTATTTATGTTGTTGTGTGCATTAGACCTTTGTTTTGGACCGAAGCATGTGGAAAGTGTTTATTTTCTCTGTCTGGTTCTTATAGGACGTTTGTTTTGTTGAGGGTAGGATATAATGAATCTCTCAGCACTATGCAGACGAATGGGTCTAAAAGAGCTAATTTCTAGTGCCCCTGAATACAGTGGTTCCACTGGTAAATGTCTGTCTGTTGATTCTACTTCTGCCATTTCTGCCCTGATTAAACTTCTTGTAATATTATGGCAAACATGTTTGCCTTCAGATGCCTCTGGAGGTCTAAGCTTGATGTTCAGGCGTTGGGCCACGAAAAAGACTGCGGGTTCGACAAAAAATGGGCGGGACTCCAATCCCAAGTATCTGGGTGTGAAGAAGTTTGGTGGCGAGGTGGTCTTTTATGTGATATTTGGCATCATCTTCACAAGTAAGTCTCATAAGGTTTTCACTCCTCGATCTTCTAACGATGTTATCTTTTTGGTGAGACAGAGAGTAATACCAGGCAATATCATTGTTCGCCAGCGAGGCACTCGATTCCATCCTGGGGACTATGTTGGAATGGGGAAGGATCACACTCTGTTTTCCCTGAAGGAAGGTCATGTACGTTTTGAACGCCACAAGCTGAGTGGCCGGAAATGGGTGCATGTGGATCCCTCGGAAGGCCATGTTCCTCACCCAATCTATGTTAATGCTACTGCAGAGGCTGAGGCCACCAACTCACAGAATGTTTCAGCTTGAGTATGGCTCTCTTTTAGTAACTGAATCTGCAAGGGACCTAGAAACATGATGTTCCCTCTTCTTATTTCTTACAATTCTATGGTTTTTGCTGTGGTTTCTGTAGTCCCTGACAAATTTCTTGATGATTCAACTTCGGAGGAACCTTCTCTTGGAATAAAATTAAGGGTTTGTGACGTGGATGTACTCTGTCTTGTCATGGAGACTTATGCAGTGTCATGTAGAAGCAAACAGAAAGTTCAAATGCTCCTGTGATGTTACCATTGAAACCAAGAATACCCTTGGCTAGAACCATAACAATTAGAAACTAGTGCATCCGGATTGGCATATTGGATTTGGATTTCTTTGCATCCATCCTAAGGTTGAGAACATCTCCTAAACAAGAACAAGTTGCAGAGGATGTGGAATATCCTCGGAATACATGTACCTCCCGTATCTCTACATGTTCCGGGTTTGATATGCTGTTGAGATGTCATATCCAAAGATTACATCTTGTCTGGGGGGAACAATCCTGTTAAATCCCCAAAAATCTAGATGTGATCTATGCTATATTTTTCTTAAAACACTGGGAAATGATCCAAGTATGGAGAGCCATCTACATCTGGATGCCTTCAGAATACCACCAATACAGATGTGAAGTTTTATAATAAAAAAATAAGAAAAGAATAAAAAGAGGGCTATGCAAGCACAGTATGGTTTGTGCATACCAAACCGGTTCGAGTGTACCGGATCGGTTCAGTTCGGTGCATCTAACCATGATCAGACCTGATTCTTGGTGACCTTTGAGCAGACCTCCTCAACATGTTTTTTTCCTAAAAAATGTTTTTGTTGTTTAAAGCTTTATAAAGTGCAAGGACCTTGATATTAATCCTTTTTTTCCCTATTAAAAAACTGTTTTTATTGTTTAAAGCTTTGCAAAGTGCAAGCCCCCCCTTTTTTAATCCTTTGAAGCTTCCTAAAGCTCTTATTGTATGTTTGGTATTAGAATAGATCAGGGATAGACTCTATCTATGATCTATCCTAACACCAAACAAGCTCTTGAAATTTTAGAACATGATTGTTAGTAGATCCATGTTCTTGAGGCATATGAAGCTACCACAAGTGGGACAACTTGGAGCTCCCTCACACCCACTTGTCACCCATATTATTGGAGTTTTCTCTCCCACAAGCCATTTGGTGTGCAATGTTCAACAGCTGATCATGTGACTTTTAGCCAATCTTCGGATCATATATCTGAATCCAATTTAAAAATGCCAACTGATGACGATCATGATGCCACAACCCAATAAACTTTTTTAGCTTTTATTTGCCACCAAGGACAGGTAGGGACCTCCCTTAAACAAACAGTACTGCCAGTAGGTGCCCAAACCCTAATTATCCATGCATCTTAAACAAGTATGATTAGTCAAATGCACCACCTTCCCCATCCGTGTGGTTCTAGAATGCCGAGTACCAAATGAGAGAGAGAGAGAGAGAGAGAGAGAGAGAGAGAGAGAGAGAGAGAGAGAGGAGAGAGAGAGAGAGAATCCCGGAGATCATGCACACAGCCAATTGTGGCCTTTTTTCTGTGAGGATTCCCTTCTTCATCATATGTAAGACTTGTACCTTGTGTTATAACGTTGCATGTTCCAAGTGGGTCCTCTTTTAAGGATCAAGAAGATCTTCTACGTACATGAGTAATTTCTTATCATGGGGGGTCTTGTCTTTTATCCATAAAGATGTCTCTGAAATCATGGGGATCTTACATAGCTCGATGTAAGTATAGGAGGATATATAACCAGGTTAGGTGATCGAGTTGGATGCATGATCAAAGTTTAACTTTTCACTTCTATGATGCCAAGGATATCATTTATGCCAAGTTCAAGTAGCTAGATCCACTTCGCATATATAAACCCATCATTAACCTAATTAACTACCAAGCTAACACACTCAATCCTAGCTATCACTACTTACATAGATCCCCACAAAATCTACATCCCCACTACTCAAAAGGATTTTCTTTGAGTTCATCTTTGGCCGGCCACGCACGTTAGGCAATTCTTTTAGCACAATTTGGAGCAAAAGATAACATCTTTGCCTACTCAAAGTGAGCTGCCATATATGGGGAAGTGTCTACATGGGTGGGAGAGAAGAGAGAGAGAGAGAGAGAGAGAGAGACTTAAGTGTTCTTTTTATGTTGGTCACAGGGGTCTTTTTCTAGCACAAGTGGGGCTGCTGATCAGGGTTCTGACTTGGCTTTGGCACTCCCTCCTCTTTGGCCCCAATTGGCCACATGGTTGTTTTCACTCCCAGATTGGTTTTGCAGGGCTTGTTCCCAATTGGTTGAGGTTTTAGGTTAGCACAATGGAAGGGGATCACAGCTGTGGATTAATATACTAATTCAAGTGGGTCTCATTATATGGGGGTACTGCTGCACCAGTACTTGTGGGATTTCCCAGCTCAATTAAGCTAATACATGTCTAATTAATTAAACTTGTTTGTGCAGCTCAATTAAGCTAATATTTATGTCCAGTTAGTTAATATGGGTGCTTGGCCAGCTCAATTAAGTTTATGAATCAGTCTAATTAACTTGTGGAAAGATAAATAGATAGAGAGAGAGAGAGAGAGAGAGAGAGAGAGAGAGAAGAGAGAGAGAGAGAGAGAGACTCAGAGAGTTTTGCATCCACTGTGGGTTTTTCCAGCTCAAATAAGCTAATATGTGAATCTACTTAACTTGTGGGGAGAGAGAGAGAGAGAGAGAGAGAGAGAGAGAGCACTACATAAGGAAGCGAAGAGCATTACATGAGGAAGCTAAATTATCTTCAAGAGTAATACTTGCTGCCAATTTATGTATATTTTGATATGCAATAAATACTAACGTGGTGGGTATTTCCCACAAGAGAATAACAAGATATGAGATTAAAGAGGGGGAAAAAGTGGCATGAGAATGTGCCTCCAAGATCAGCATCTACCATGCACACTTAATTAGGTATACCAAAAACATTATTCTATTTTCAATAACAACATTATTATGATGATGCATCCCACACCAAATCAAATGATATATATATATATAGGAAAGAACACCAAATTTCAAGCTTGGACTTGATTTCAGAAAAACAAAAACTAGTGCTGAATATACTTACATACATAGTGCGTGAAGGCGTGCCCAAACGATGGGACACGTCGCTGCACACTTAGTGGCGGGAGTTTGACTCTACGGGAGACTGCACCTGTGCATTTTGAGGTTTTAAAGGGGGGCATGGGTTGGGAGGGTGGGGGCCCGAGTTTCGAATTCAGGGCAAGTTGATTCCACCAATGACTTACGTCATTGGGCTACAAAAAAAAAAAGATACATATACATATATACGTATATATTAGAGTAATTTCATGTCTATTCAAGTGTGGTATGCAGCAACTTTCCTCTCTCCATGACACGAAATCAAGATCCTGGGATGGGGATTTCGCCGTGGACAGGACAGACATCATCAGATTTATTAACATGAGAGGATAACGACAGTTCATTAAACTAAGTGCATATGACGCTGGATTATTTGGACGTGCACTTATTAGGGATCACATTAACTTCAATTTCTTTCTTCTTCACATACCACAGCTCTCTAGACATGTATATATAGTACAATAAAAGACTTCCACCTTGGGATCTATCAATGGTGCTAGCTACCACAAACACTCCACACCTTCACAACTCCCCATGTTAATCACATTATCATGAACAGGAATCTCCATGCTTTTGGGGGTGTCCCATATCTAATAGCACTAATAGTCGTCTTCTAGAATACTTAAGGGGTGTGTGAACGTGATCAGGCAACAACCCCAAGTTTTGAGGTTGGATATATGTGATTCAGACATCGACCACGGATCTTGAGGTTAATTGGCTTTGATTTTTCTTATAATCACCTCACCACTTTCTTAACTTTCAGCTACAAACTAAGGGATTGAAATGAAAATGTTGTACAGAATTCACTAACATTTACGAAACCTAATATTATGCTCGCCCCCGTGCCAACTGCCTTAAGTATGAAGGGATGGACTCCGCAGATATTAGAATATCGTGAGACTTATCTTTTTGTGTGTTTGAGACGGACATCCGAAGAATTTCTCTTCCATTATATCTAAGGAGTCTCTCTCTAAATTTCTGCCCAGCAATGGAGGAGATGGGATAGAATGAATAACATTCCTTGCTGAGCAGAGTGGCAGTGAATATAGTTCATGTGATTGGGTTAAACAGGGGTGACACACTGCATGAAATTTACTAATATGTCTTAATCACTTAAAAGTATACCCATCAATCATCACTTATGTGCTAGATGTGCAGTAAATATTATCCGATAAAAAGTGCACCATCTTCGTTATATATAGCCAAGCTACTATCATAGAAACAAAGGTGGGTGCTACATGTTGGGTAATAAGGTGGCTCGGGGATAATATTAAGAAAAGGAACTCAAGTATTGATAAACTGAAAAGAGATATATAAAAAGCTGTGTAAATTTTATCCTTTGTGGTCTTTAGTCCCACATAAAATATCTCTAAGGGAAGGACTCTATTTTCAAGAGTCTATGAGACTATGTCTTATAGATATTTGTGAGATTATGTTAGACCATATTACACACGCGTGCCGCCAGGTTGGATTGGACGAGTGCGCGCGTGTGATGTCGCAGTCAGCCGCCTTGCATTAGACACATTTTTATTAATATCTCTTTTTACGTTTTTTTCTTTTCTTGGAGAGATAAGATCTTTTAGGTCGGTTCTTGAACTGGTCTATTGTCTTAACTTTTGCGGACGTGAAACGTTTCATATAGTGATTAGGTCTCTTAATCGTGATTACCGGAACTAAGCACTTCTGACTCTCCTGAGAGGAATCTCCGCTGCGTTGTTGCTCTCCTCCCTCACCCCCTTCTACTAGGCTATTCACCAATGAGGTCACCGTCGAATGTTCTACCGTTTGTCCGCACGATCACTCTCTAGTGTTCGGTGCAACTTTTCTACCCATACTTCATTTACTTTCAGTTTAAAAGGATTAGGTTTCTCATATAACTTTCATTTTACGAAACCAGTCTTGTACAAGACCGATTTTGTGGTTTCGTGGTTGTATCTTGGGAGAAGGTCATCGAACCCCAATCACATCGTATAATGGGGGTGATAGTTTTTCTAAGACGAGTTCCATTATGGAACGCCTCCACCGTTTTCTCACTTGTTAACTATCATGTAATCCTCATGCTTACTTTCAATAAACTCATGTTATATTTTTACCTTGGGGTGTGCATGTTATCACGTCGTTTCTTATTATGATTACCATATGATTTATACTGTATCACCTGTGGATGAATTATCATGATTCATGCCCAAAGCCCACCACTTTTTCAACACTACATGTGGGCTAGTCCAAGCTGAGAATATTCCTTTCAAGGAAGAAAATAGGGGAAAACATTCAGAATGTGGTGCTATGTTGTTAGAAAAAATGCTTCCACTTTGATTATAGATAAACTTAAAATTATAAGTATAAGGGGAATTATCAATCAGTTCCTACTTTTTGGAGACTTACTTTTAAGTCCCTGACTCCTTTAGAAAACTGTGTAGCTACACACTTTTCTCCCTTTAAAAAACCGTGTAAGTCAGAGACCTAAAAATAAGTCCGCAAAAAATAGAGATTGATTGATAATTCTCTCTAAATATAATGTTAAAACTTGCTTTACCTATATTACTATCTGATAGGACTCTTGGACCGGCCCAAAGAACCAGATAGCTCTTTTGGTATAAGAAAGAAAGAGAAGACAAGGATCTCCATAAGAAAATTTAATCTGATATCTGAGTCACCTTCAAAAAAAAATCAAAAATCACAGATAAAAGAGGGGAGGGGGTGCAAGTGTCATCAATATTAGGATGGTCCTACTCCAATTCTGTCTCTGCTAGATCCTCACTCGAATCTATCTCTTCCCACTTAATTGATCGTCGAAGAGTCATCTCCCAAGATCTACATCTTTGAAATAAATTATCTTGTAAGTTAAAAAAAACAGCCAATTAAAGCAAGCTGGGTGGTAGTTCTTTCTCCTCATCTCCGTCACTTGAGATATATCCACACTTGAGCTCTTTGTGTTCATCTCCGTTAAAGATCTGAGAGCTAGATATCTAAACCGCCCATATCACTCTCTTACATTTTAACTCACATAATCTAATTTTTCGACATGTATATATATGATGGACATCCAGATGTTGATGTGTATGTTCATAGAAGAATACTTTTAAGAGGTTTTGCTGCATATATCCTCGAAGCTTCCAGTCGGGGGATCTTGCCGAAGGTACAATGGCATCTCAGATAAACAATCGCATGTAAAACAAATCTTTGCTGGTGCATGTCAATCAAAGCTTTTTGCTTAGCCCACATGATCTGACTGCTCCATGTCAAACCAAGCTTTTTTTAAAAACCCCCATGGGCATATTCCCATTAATTTCTTTGCCAAGAACCACCGATATGCATAAGAGAAGAGAGACCATGATTGGCAAGAAGCTATAGGTCTTCTCGATTCTTTTCTCCATAAGTTAATTAGAAAAATATCGTAACAGGAAACTCTAAAACATTACTTCCATTCGTCTTCGGCAATCGCATGTGAACTATATATGTAAAGTTTTTAAATTTAAATATTTTTAATATATTAATATATCTTAGTTTATATATATATTAACAAAATTTTAAAAATTATAAAGTGATATAAAATTGTTATAGAGAGTCATTTCTTAATAGTATAAAACTGCAAGTAAGTTTTACCATTGATATTTTTAGACTTGTTTTGAAAGATTTCGCAAGATTTTAAAAATTGCAACGGCGTTTCTTAGTAGTATAAAATTATAATTAAAAAAATTTTGTGCAAGATTTAACAAGATTTATCATATCGATTTTTATAGAATGTTTCTTCACAACTTTAAGTGAGAGACTTGCCTTCTTAAAATAGCTGTATTAAAGGAGTGAGGTAGGAGAAGTATTTGTGAATTTTGGCGAGAATATGAATATCTTGGTGCTGCCACGTAGTTGTTCTAAAACTAAATTATATTATAATAATATAGATACCACAGTTATGAATGTTATAAGCCATCTTTACCTTGTGTCATAAGAAATGGAACTTTTTTCCTTTTTTGTTAGAGACCATATATGGTAATTATTGATTGCATCCCATACGGTATGGGCATTATATTTATATTTACACTAAGCTAGCTCCCCTGTCAACATGCATGTTACACATTTCTTGCTTGTTCTAATGTATCTTTCTTTAACTTGTGTGTGAATGGTCTTGATGAGAACCCTGCATGTATTATTTTAGCCAGCCGAAATGTATCAATCGGTACTTTTTTCCTTTCACATTTGGTGGGCAACGACATGGTCGAAAGCTTTTGTGAAATGCAAAACACGGGGGCTATCTCATCTGCTTCCTGTGCTACGAGTGAGAGTTTAAATTTTTTAGATGGTTTTCTTATAGTCAATAAGTAGGTAGGGCCTGCCTATATATGTGACGACGTTCTCCTTCTGCTACTGTGGTTAGAGAATATTAGTTTATGTGATGAAGATGTGCTGATTGAGACCCATTTTACATTTAGGTCAGCAGATTGCATCATCAATGCGTTTGATTTCAATTCAATGAATGTTAATGAAGATCTAAAACACATTTGGGTTACAATCAAATTCATAAAGAGGATGAAAACAAGAGGAGATTCTTTTTTGTAATAAAGTCGAGGTGGATTATAAAAAAACTTTGAAAATGTTCGATCTCGTACCCTATCTTAGATCATCAGATGTGGTGAATAGTTGATGATGACGATGCGTCAAGTCCTTCTGGTGATAGGTCTATAAAGAAGATATAGAAGATCAAAAGGTCTTGGAATGGGAGTCTTAGGAAAAATTCTCTAATGTTTAAGTCAGTGATGAACAAGAGCTAAAAGTAAGAGGCGAGAGAGAGACTTAGAGGTTACAGGATCGCTCGTCATCAATTTATAAGGATCTCATGAGTACTTGTTGTCTTTGGAGAAGATTCCCTACGACTATATAGCTTGTAAGCTTCCTTAACGGCTCCACAAAGGTCGGACAAATGAAGGGGTGAGTTAAGAGACGTGCCCTTAAGATTAGAGTCCTGATTAGCATCTGGAGGTCCGTTTTATGGGTCCGGAGTAGATCTTTGTGGAACTCTTTATTCTTATCTTAATCACTCTTTCTCTTACCAGGGTTTAGCATCATGTTGGAACTCCTTTAGCTATGATTGTTAGGCAGAATCCCAATAGGACAAGATCTCCTTACTAAGGGGATCGCTCAAGTGAGTTCTCCTCCTTGAGATAAGAATTGTCCTGTGAAACACTGCTTTGGGGGTTCCCTTGGTAGCTTTCTAGATGCATGAGTTTTCTTAGTGTGAAGTTTTATCTCGAGCTTAGTAATCCTTGGACGTGGGCAACATTTTGGGACTTGGTAGCATTTTTTTTAGTCTTATCTTCCTAGGCTTTCCTTATGTGTCTATTGAATTGTCACTTTTTAGGTCAAATCTAAGTTTTTGGACTTTACAATTTCCCCCCTCTCCAAACTCCATTGAGTAAGAGTCTCTGACGGCATTTTTAATATTTTCCAACTGATAAGATTATTTTTTTACGAGAATCAGTATTTCTCTCTCCAATCGATTTTTTTCTCATATAGATCTTTATCACGTTATGATTTTTTGCTCTTCAAAGATGCCCCCGAAATACCCCTTCATTGGCAGTATATTACGTGTGCATACTAACTTTGTCTTTAAAAATAATAGAAAAATACTAAACTACGATATGTTTATGGTAGCTATTAGGAGTAATCGCTCTTAAGAGCACCTTTAAACTAATGTTCTTCGCAGCTAACTTATTTTTTGGAGAGGCTTTTTAAATAAAAGCCCACCTTCAAAAAGTATGGGCGAGAATCACATACTAATTTAAATTTACATATATGGGTAATATTGGGTACATCCGATATTATAATTTTCTCTTAACTAGTTTACATTGCATATATAGGTACTATTGCGTATCTGAATTAAGTGTGTGTATATATATATATATATCCTTATAGTCTATTTTCTTTGAATTTGTTTGGAATATTCTCTCTCCTCTCTCTCTCTTATATTTTAAGCAATATTTTCAATAATTTTAGTTCTAGGTCTCAGTGTTAAGTATATATAGTCACTTAATTAGGAAACTTTATCGACAGAGGATGATAGACATGATATTGTACATATTCACATGAGAAGGGCATATTTTCCAAATAGAAATGTAAATTTTAAATTTTTACCCACAACATATATATTCATACATATATAAGAAAACCTTCATAAGAACTTTCCTACAATATCAGACAACTATGCATGAACGGGACAAATTAATTTTACACAGTCGAAGTACGACACCACACACAGTATTCTTAATTTTGTTTCTCGTTTAAACTGCTGCAAACAAATGGAAAAAAACACAGCATTTAGATCATATATATCGACATGCAACCCACCAGCTGTACCCCTCGAAGAAATTTGAACGTATAAAATACCATTAATTATGTGCCGTCGTGATCTAAGTTCAAGAATATTGTATTGGAGAGATTACATGCTGCAATGCGCTAGTTTCCTTCCTCTTTCCTCCCCTTTCTCTTCTTTTCCTGATCAGAGGGGATCCCCCAAGTCCCATCCTCCTCCCATCAACTACATCGGATGTCTCCTCCCATCAACTACATGTTGCTGAGAAGAAGCATCTGTTCAAGCAAATGAGGTCAGCCCAGCCGTCACCAACACACACACACACACACACACACACCACACACACACACACACACACACACACACACCACACACACACACGGGTTATATAACTGGTGGGGGAGCTCTGGGAGAAGAAGGCTGAGAAAGGAACAGTCCTCTTCGATCCTCAGCAGCGGAGGTAAGCTTCGTCTCTCTTCTCTCTCTCTCTCTCTCTTCTCTCCCTTTGTTCCCCATCTTAATTTGCAGAAGAAACAATAAGGTCCTCTGGGGGCTCCCATAGCTTTTCTATTCCTTAGCTAGCGGTGTTCGTGAAGTTTTGGAGTGTTCTGTTCTTGTTCTCTTCCTCTATATAAGGAACTTGCTCTCCCTTTTCGGCCTTTGGTGATTTAATTTGGCTTCTCATTTCCTGCAATTGGAATAAGTCAAGGGATACAAAGGAGTATCCCGAAATTGTGTTTCTCAGAGCTTGTGAATCCCGAAACCGCAGTTTTGAGATATCAACCCCTCTGTACCTCTTGTTCCAACTTTAATTCTTGGAGTTTGATCTCTATCAGTGACTGCATTATTGGAGGAAAAGTAGATCACCAATAATGTCGACCTTCATTGGGTCATCAGTCATGACAGAGTGGCTCTTTGAACTTTGGAGAAGCTAGCATTCACACTTGCCACTGGTGGTGATATTAGTTCCATCATCACCAACTTTGGTTAATATACTACTGCCATATATGTAATCCTCCAATTACTCACAGCTCCCTTTAACTTCGTTTCCAGAGGAGATTACTGCACATCTTCGAGCAAAGAACCCATCTTGGTGTAGATGGAGTTCGCCAACGTCCGGTGGCTATCCGATCTGGTAAGAAGAACACCGTTAGCTTTCATGAATCTTCATGTACGTAGATTCGTTAGAAGGGAGATTAATCCAACCTTTGATTCCTTTGACTTGGCTTTTCTTGAGATCTATGATGAAATAATTGTAATATTATAGTATATATGCATGGGTAATTAATTTGCAGGTGATGGACGATCCCACCTTCTTCCACCAGTGCGAGATGAGCACCCTCGACCAGCTCACCTCCGAGCATATCGCCGTCGCCCTGGCCGGGAATGATTTCCAAGCTTCCTTCTCCTCCGAGAGCTACACGTCCTACCCGGACTTCGCCCCCGCCGCCGCGGCCGGCAACACCTTCAGCTGCTCCTCCATGGAGGCCTCCCAGACCGGCGGCGGGGTCGACCGGCCCGCCAAGCTCCCCAAGACCAGCAGCTGGAGCTCCTGCAACGCCGAGCAGGCCTCGGCGGTGGTGGCCGACGCCTCGTCCCCGAACATCCTGTCCTTCGGCAGGCAGAACGGGGCGGCGGCAACCCCCGGAGCGGCTATCATCAGCTGGGGGGCTTCGTCGGAGCTCCGGTGAAGCCCAAGGAGGAGGTGAGCTTCTCGCTCTCCCATGGTACGAAGAGAAGCTGCGTGTCCATGGCGGCCGAGGTGGGGGGGAGGAGGGCCAACACGGGGAGTACCCGGCCGCCTTCCCACTCGCAAGACCACATCATTGCTGAGAGGAAGCGGAGGGAGAAGCTGAGCCAGCGGTTCATAGCGCTATCCGCCATCGTCCCTGGTTTAAAAAAGGTACGTACGTACGTGCGCACATATCGACACCTTCAATTCACAAAGCCTTTTGGGTGTTAGGTTTGATGCATCTGCCACATGTCTTACTGACTTGTAATGCTAAGGAACTAAACAAGAACAGCAGGAACATCTAAGAAAACCTCATCGTCTGCACTGGTTTCCGTCAAAACCCAGATCAAATCCGTGTGCTTTTTGAGCGACAAGTACAACTTGCATTTGTTAATAAGCCTTCACATGCTACCTAGATCTCTGCATGCCTAGGTGTTCTTAATTAACAAATTAGTAAATACTTACGCAGAGATCAAGCAAGAAGCTGCAGCTAATTAAGCTTCCAACCTTCTCCTCTCTGCCAAATAAAACCCCTTAACCTGGGCTTTCGTGATGTGTTCATGATGCGATTTGCTTGTCGGAAGCTACAGTAGATAGAACTAATTGTGCTCAAACTTGTTCGTCCTTGCTGCAGATGGATAAAGCCTCTGTGCTGGGAGACGCCATTAAGTACGTGAAACAGCTCCAGGAGAGGGTGAAGGCGATGGAAGACGAGACGGCGAAGAGGACCGTCGAGTCGGTGGTGCTCGTCAAGAGGTCCCACGTGCAGGTCGACGACGACACCTCCTCCTGCGACGAGAACTTCGACGTCGGCCCCGACGGCCGCCCCGCCGGCGGCGGCGAGACCTTCCCGGAGATCGAGGCGAAGCTCTCCGACCGGAGCGTGCTGGTGCGGGTGCACTGCGAGAAGCGCAAGGGGGTACTGGTGAAGGTTCTGGCCGAGGTCGAGAAGCTCCACCTCACCGTCGTCAGCACCAGCGTCATGCCCTTCGCCGGCTCCGCCCTCGACGTCACGGTCGTGGCCCAGGCAAGTCTCCGTGCCCCTTCCAAGCTCTGGATCGGCAAACTAGACAGCGACAGGTCGCTGTTTAAGCTCTTCTACAACTTGAGAGCAAGGGGCCCTGATCAAAACATCTTGTTTGTGGGTGCAGATGGACGAGGAGTTCTCCATGACGGTGAAGGACCTCGTGAGGCAACTCAACTCGGCTTTCAGGAGGTTCATGTGAGAAGCAGCTACAGAAGACAAGTTAGAACCCTCCTGTAGTGTAAAGAAAGATCAGGGAAGTACTGAAGGCACGCGTTTTGATCTGTTTTGATCAGGTTTTTTTTCTTTCTTTTTCCCCATCAGTCTCTGGAGAAATCTAGGGCTAGTGATGGGTTTGGCTTGGAATCTTCTCCTTTTGTTTCTCTATATGAAACCAGAGGCCCTGAATTCTCCATCTCCCCAGTAGAAATCGCCATATCCCACTTGTTTCTCCTGCCAGGGGGTTCTATCTGACTCCATATCTGCAGCAGTCTTCTTTTTGCATGGTTGACTTGTTGACCATGTTTCATAGGGGTACGTGGCCTTTTTTTGTGGGGTCTTTTTGGGGTTGGTTTGACTTCATCAAACACCCTTTGTCTTTTCCCCCCACATCCTCTGAAGCCTCTTACCTCTCATGGAGGGGTCAATTTGAGTGTCCTCTGTATGCTACAAACATGTACACCACTTCATGTTTCCCCCTCTTTGTGCTCATCTCCAAGTTCCCAAGTGCTTGGAGATTTTTCAGGGAATGGTGACTTCTTCTGTTTTTTCTGCTGTCATAAGTTGGAGAAGAACAGGCCTCTGTTTCAGATATTTGCAGTTGGAATCTTTTCTTTACTTTTTGTATTTTTTTTTCTTCTTTTTTTTTAGGGAGATCTTAGCACAGGTGTTGTATGCTGATCTCCCTTTTCTTAAAAGCTTCAAGGTGGGTCCTTGTGGGATGTTTGATGCCATGATCAAAGTGGCTGGCCTGCAGTGCACCCTGCACCCTGCAGACTTCTCTTCTTGTTATAAATAAATAAAGAATAAGTGTGTTGTCAAATAATGGAGGAGTTGTTGATGAGCTGCTTGCTGATGTGAGTGGATGTGTCATTGTTTGTGTTTGTCTAATTTTTTCTTTGGTTCGAGGCACAAAAGTCTATTGGACCAAAGAGAACAGCATTTCATCATGCACCAGAAGACATGCACCATATAGATGACTTGGTTTGGGGGTGTTAAGATTTAGAGAGATACTTGTACTTTTTATTATATTTTTGACCTCTCTCATTAATCAATTCAATAAGACACATTGTGTCCACCTAAAAAAGAGAAAGAAAGTGTAATAAAAGTATGTGCAATAAATATTTCTCTAAGATTTATACAATTCTCGACAACATTTCAAGTATTTTTGTTTATTTGGTGGTTTTTTATTCAATATTATGACAAATTTGCCTTCATGGGCAGGGGGAGACGGTTCTACTTTTTTTTTTTATCTAGGTGACTATTTCGAGCCACAAGATCCTACTGTAAAGATAATTTCTCTACAAACTATGTCACCTACGAAGAGCACTTTAATGTATCTTCACAAATTTATTAGGTCAAATCCCTCCTCTTACCCAACCGGTAAGATTTGAACTCAAAAATACCTCTTCCATAGGAGGTGAAGAACTACCATACTAGGTTAGGGTTCATCTTGATTATATCATTCAAATGGATCCATCATGTGATGTACCTCCCTAATATATATATATATATTATATATATATATATATATATATATATATATATATATATATATATATATATATATATTTGTCCGCTACACTCTTGGGACTTCTTCAAATATGCCATCATCTTTTACTACTTATTTAACTTAATGTCACATTAAAAAATGGATCCTAGAGTTGGCACCCTACCATTAATTAACTCATCTTGATCCATTTGATTTGCATGGAAAGTTATGCCGGTCGTGGAAAGGGGGAAACGTGTGCAAATTTCTTGTGAGATAATTTAAGCTTAAGTTTGCCTATTTTATTGGGTTTTGTTGATGGGGGGGGGGGGGGGGGGGGGGTGATTGATTGATGCTTGGGGTTATTGGTAGACACAATCGCTTTCAATCCCCTTAGAAGGAGATTATGATCTCCAAAAAAAAAAGATTATGATCTCCAAGGGTTGACACCACCCCCACCACTTCCTAAATAAAAAGAGGGCTACATATGTTAATGTATGAGGATGATTTCTCCATGTGAAAGTTGGTGTGGGGACACAACATACAAAGATTGCCATATAAGAATCATAGACAAAGGCCTTTGGGGGCCCATGATTAATTCATCATATATTCCCTCTAATGCCCATTGCTTGGTGTCTCATTGTTTTAGGTCATGACCCTTTTGTCTCAAGTGAAAAATGCCATCTGTTTATGGGTTTATCAAATACCTTGGGGATTGTGAGGATGGACAGTCCCAATTATCTAGATTAGAGAGAGTAATCCCCAAATATGATAGATTATTGGGGTTATGAAACCTAGAGAATCCCTAAACTTTAGGGTGCACCAAATGGGCTCTAGCTTTTTGACTTGTTAAACACAATCATTGAGTAGTCTCAAAGGATAAAGACATGATGGAATGAGCTGCTTCCACACCTAATGCACATGCAAAATTGGAAAGTTTAATTGTCAACTTTTGATGGGCATTATTTCTTCCATTGTTAAAAAGTCCACAAAAGGATTCTGAGCCCCACACAGACAATGTATAATAAACTATATCAAATTTACATCCACTCTGTTCATCTTTCTCTGGACATATATCACTGATTCTAAAGGCACACACATTATCTATAGACTGGCCTGTGAGGGATTGGATATGGGATTTAGAAGGGTTCGAAAAGACCTCATTTTTTTCTATAAAAAAAATAATAACTTAAATTATTGGCAAACATTTCATCTCGACTCGGACCCCCAACCCTCTTTCCTCACTCGATTTAATGTTCATCCCGTCTATAAACAAAGGACGATGAGATGAGATCTCGAATTCAATCCCATGATGAGACAATTTCCTAGGGCTTCTAACGACTACGCTATCCAACTAAAAAATAATCTAAACTATTTCAAAACATCGATAACTATAATATTAGAGTACGCACTATTTTAATTTATAGATAAATTAATTAAAAATCTCTGACTATAACAAAAATCTTTATTATAACAGAACTAACACATATTGTAATAGAGAATAATATTTACTATAATGAATTACAACTCTATCAAGAATTAGAAAATAAGTCAAACATATAATAAGAACTCCTAATTAATTTTTCTTAATTTATTGACATTAGAGAGAAGAATTAACAAAGCGAATATAAAATTTGTCATTTGACTCATGGGTAAGTGACAAAGAATCCGTTGTAATAATTTGATAAGATGTAAACTTTTGTTGTCAAGGTACTGTGTCTTCTCATAGCATGGACATAATGCTCTGCTAAAAAATTAGATCACATCTTATCAGCAAAATTCGATCCCATTAATAAAATTGATCACATTTTGTTTGACAGGAAAAATAGATCACATCTTTACCAGTATAAACCGATCGACGAAGGAATGGGTTGTCCGAGAACAATTAAGTGTTGGGTCCCACGGCCCCCACAACCAAGGTGGGCCCCAATGCCCAGCAAGTTGGGCTTCAAGTAACCTTCTCAAGCCCATTTACTGGCCAACCACAAGCCCAATTCAAAGCCCAAGAACACAGCTACCAAGGTCAGCCCAATGGAACAGCCCAAAGTAGACACAAGATAGCACATGATCATATGTTCAAAAGCTTCTAAGAACAATCCCATAGCAAACACTCAAAAATGTTCTCCACAAGATAGCACATGATTGCAATTGGCAAATAGTTCTGTGCTTATACCGATTACTTCAGCTATTCATGAAAAAAACCCTGGCCACTTTGATTTCTGGGTAGTCTAAACATGGATAGTCTAAGGGGTTTAAGCAATCCCATTTTAATAGCCCTTTTCCATATCCCCTTTATCTTGAAGTTATCTAGTAATCCCCCCTTCATGGGTGGGATGGTTTATGTACCCTACCCAAACCAAAATAACTTCACCCATGCATTTATGCCCCCTTATATCAAAGTGGCCTCCAAAAGCTCCTGAAGACTCCCAGTTTTGAACAAAAGGATTAACAAGTGTTTAAATGAAGAAAATTAATCATTTGCTATTACTTCAAACTAGGCACCATATAAGCTGCATAGAGTGGCACAGGAAACAAGGGCCATTATCCCACAACATGAAAAGATCAACTCTTGCAACATATCACATTTTGTTTTTCTTGTTCATCTATCATTTCCTGATGAAGGAAATTCCCTTGTTGATGCTCTCTGCTAACTCTTTCTTAGCCTTCTCCAAGCCAGCCCTGCCCAAAGGAAAAAGTAAAGGCTTAAAGCTTACAGTATGCAGACAAGATCAGAATTATCATGCTGTATGCTATTTGACAAAACCATGAAAATAAGAACAAAGAAGAGATTCTGAACTAATCTGAAAATCGGCTACTGCACTTATGTGGGGGTCATCGGCTCAAATGCAGCATGGCGAAAACGGGCAACACTAAGAAGTGCTTACCTTTCATATTCACTTAGGGGTCCAAGAGGGAAGATCTCTTCGGCTCCACTGCGTCCCAGGCGCACTCTCGTCGCAAAGAAGGGCAGTTCAGTCACCTACACCAGAAGGTTAAAGCTATTTCACAAAGAGCGAAAAGCATAAGAAATGGAAAAAATTGCACAGATATTTGGTGGCAAGTAGCATCACCTGAGAAGCAACAAAAGAGCATTCCACTATGCCAGCATCACCTCGCAGTCCCCTCATGCATGCATCTGCAAACTTTGAAGCAGCAAACGCCTGCAATTGTTTTGGCATTTTATCTCAGAGGAAACATCAAGATGTTGAGCTTGTATAACTGAAGTGGAAAAGGAACTGAGAAGGACAATAACAAAATACCAACCATCGAAAGTGTTGCAGAGCCAGCCCCAGCTTTTGCCTGAAAAGAAAGTAGCCAGTTCAGCTTCTCTTCTGCACCACCCTTTTCTTTTCTTTTTGTTTCTTTTTTCTTTTTGGGTTAGAGGTAAAATGAAAAAGTGTGGGAAATACAAACACAAAGAATACTCAAGAATCCCTCCAAATCCAAGAGAAATCTTTGTATAACAAAGTCAAAAGACTACACACATGAAGGCAATCTAAATAGCTAGAATGTCTAATATAACTTTAGGAAAACAAACACAAAACTCTAATAGCAGCGACAAACATAGCTGTGACAAGTAGTGTACCTTAGCAAGGCAACAGATACACTTAAAAACTGAAAAAAAAAACCTGACATAAATTGAATCAGATGGTTGAAATAAATAACTTAATTACCTCAACGACCTCTGTGCCTCCATTTTGTATACGATCTGTTAAGTAATTAATTTCCTCTGGCGTGAAGGAAGCAGGAGGCTTGACCTGTTTGAGACAACTAGTTAACAAAGGATTTTCGCGTGCCAATGCTGGTCATAGATTATGAAATTTGTTCGAGTAATTTGGCAACCTGTGATAAAAGAGGCAAAATTGTAACCCCTGCATGACCGCCAACAACAGGAACGCTAACATCTCTGGGGTCAACTCCCAGAACTTCTGCCTGCGAAAACAAGGATAGAGCAGTCAGTTAATATGGAAGATCGGGTGATGCTATAAGAAGGAAAGAAGATAAATTGGGAAATCTCAAAATATAATATAGATGTAAATTCCAAAGTTGCAACATCAATTGATAGTGGAAATCAATAGCAGCATTGAGTTTGAATTGAATTCTCAAATTCAAGGGAAAATGTAATTATGTGTTTTAATATGAAAGTTCCAGAGCATACCACAAAGGTATTGGCTCTCACAACATCAAGTGTTGTCACTCCCAAAAGACGCTTGGGATCATAAGTGCCAGCTTTCTTGAAAACCTCTGCTGCAATAGCTACAGTTGAGTTCACAGGATTGCTGATCAAATTGACAATGGCATGTGGGCAACACTTGGAAATTCCTTCACAAAGTGTCCTAACAATTCCAGCATTGATTTTAAACAGATCATCCCTCGTCATTCCAGGTTTTCTAGGAACACCAGCCGGAATTATAACCAGGTCCATCCCTGTCAGTGCATTCTCCAGCTGAGCCTGGCCTAGAAACCCACGGACCTGAGAAGAAAAACAAGGAAAAAATTCCATCACGAGGTTTCTTTTGGTGGGTACATCAGAAAATTTATGATTGAAGATTACATAGATCTTCTATTATAACTATCGAGATCTTGGAATTATGAATTTTGGCTTCTGCACTCAAGATCTACATCAGATAGCCGAATAATATTTGCACTTGTAATCACATGAGTAAACAAGAATTCATTGAATTCATTGAATCCAAACCACTTATCATTGAATAAAAAAGTATTGACCATGTGATGTAAACATATATTTCACAAAGAATTGTCAATTATTTTAACATAAACATTTAAGGCTGAGCACTCTATAAAGGAGTCAATCCGATGTTCCATCCTCCAAAACTGCAGTTTTCCTTTCCAAAAGACAAGGAAAAAGAGTAAGAGCAAACGAAAGGTGGGTGACTTAGAAAATTACCACAGCGCCAGTATCCATGTGACTTATGTCTGCAGTGACACCGGGAGTGTTGACAACATCATACAGATGGAGAACTGATACCAGAGGGTTTATCTTCATCAGCAATGCCAGGGGCTGCCCAATACCCCCAGCTGCACCCAAGATTGCAACTTTGAAACCAGGTGCCCCTCCTTTTGCCCGACAATTGTTGCGCATCAGTGACGAGCTCTCCCCAACCTTCTATGCAAAAAATCCACATAATCGTTTCAGTCTCATCAACAGATAAATAACTGACGGTCTGAATGTACACTTAGCTTACTTCGTTCATCAAGTCCTCCTAAATCCTGGGGACTCTAAACGTCAACAGTGCCAGAGAAAGGACACACAAAGAACTACTTTAGCTGATTAAGTAATGCCACTACCAATTCCTATATGCAGTTGGCACTAGACAATGTCTAGATTGCAACACTAGAATCAGAATTGATACAATCCGGAAGAGAAAACCGAAAACCAGGAGGACAAAGGTAAAATCCGATGAGCAGCCTGGACAAACTTATTGATCGTTGCACTTGCAGGACCAAAGAGAACAACGTCTAGATTGCAACATTAGAATCAAAATTGATACAGTCTGGAAGAGAAAACCAGGACAAAGGTGAAATCCGATGAGTAACCTGGACAAACTTTGATCGTTCCTCTGGTAGGACCAAAGAGAATACCACAAACCCAGGCAAGAAATGAGTCATATAACAGCATAGCAGCAATCCAAATCACAAGACATGAGCAGTAACAAATTTGCAGGAAACGCCAGCAAGAGCGTGCCCGCTTTCCGCCAGAAACTAGTACTACCAGTCGAAACAGCGGAAGTTCCAAACAGAAACAGGCAGAAAGACTCCAAAGTTACAAATTTGCGCGCACCAACCGATCCAAAGTAGAAAATAGAAGGTGGGCTGTGCAAAAAGGAAAAGGAGAGAGGGAACACGCGATCAAGTGAGACAGACCTGGGGGTGTTCAGGGTTAAGGTGAGCCGAAAGCCTCGCGAGGCGTTGGGCGACCTCCGCGCTGGGCTGCATCTTCGTCTAGGAGGATCGCCCCAGAGGGATGCAGAGGAAGAAGAGAGAGGAAGCCGTAGAAGGGAGGAAGAGTGCAGCGTATCCGGCGCGGATGGGCAGGGGGGTCTAGGAGAGAACAAAAGGAGACGCTATGCCGCGAGCGGTGGGGGAGGGCGAGGACGAAGGGTGACGTGAGACGGCGATGGCGACCGGGGCGGGGGGGATTGGGAAGCGTGCGTCTGTGGAAGCGCCGTGGCTTATCCTGCAGCTGTGGCTCTCCCCAGCTCCGTGAATGCGGACCTGGTTCCCCGGCGGTTCGCCTCCGGTTGGCGCCTCGGTGCGCTTGTTGCCGTCTCTCGCTGCTCAGACCAGGACAAGACGCATCAACCACGCATATGACACGTGTCAGCACATCGAAAAAAGACGCTCTTTTTAATATGATTTTCGTGGCTTAGAATTTCAGGTAAATTTATTTATGTAACTTTGAGTTTTTAATTAAAAAAAGAGAAATTAATTAGAAAATCCTGACTGTAATTGGGAGATTTTTATTGGAACATAATTTAATATATAATGTAATAAAAAATAAAACTTACTATAATAAATTATAGCTCTGTTAAGGACTAGACAATAAATCAAATATTTATTAGAAACTCTTAATTAATTTATCCATTAAAAATTAAATCTGTGTTTATTCAATTGGTGAGAAAACATCACAAAGTTTTTTGTGTTTTCATTTTAAAGACATTGTAATCTTCATATTTTCTATGAAGGGAACTTAAACTATGGTTAGCTTTTGATCAGGTCATTAAATAGATGGGCTTATTTTGGAAAGCTCGCTAGATTTTAAATGACTTTATGATAAGTATATAGATTAGGCCAACTTATATATACATATAAATATGAAGGATTATAAGGGATTTTAAATAAAAATCTTTCTTCTAAAAAAAAGGTTATAGCTGGCTATAACCTTACTTTCCAATATTTGACATGTTTTTAGTAGAGGTCAAAGTGTCAAACCAATTACTTAAGCTTTTCCAAATTTTATATATATATATATATATTCTTGTGGGGAATATAAAGCTAGAGATTTAAAGACGTGTGCTTTTAGTTTTCAACCGAAAAAATATATTAAAACTTCCCAAATCATAAAAATATTCATGATGTTTAAGAGCATTTAATAAACTGTATTTGTATATTAAGAATATAAGCATATATATATATATATATGACCACATTTTTAATGATGGCAACATCGGTGATACTTTAGGAATAATGAATGGCATGTCTTAATAAAACTATAATTTACAACGTAGTCATGGAGTCCATTTATTTTGTAAAATGACCTTTAATGCTACACAAAATAGTTGGTTGATGTGATAAAATAGCAGAAAATTTCACCCATTTTACTTGTGATCCTCCTTTAACAGGTTAATTGTGGGAACCATATAGGGTGGGTCACGAAGCCTGATTTTTCTCACCCTTCTTATCAAATTTGTGAGGGAAAAGGGGGGAAATAAAAAAATAGAATAATAATTTTAAAAGTTTTCTTCATGGTTTGTCGAATGGATGTGTTGTATCATATTTGAAAATTTCTAATACCTATTATAGTTTGGCATATCAACTATTTATTATTTTATACTTTTTATTATTAAGGTTTAGGTGACTCAATTGATCAAATTGGTGTAGTGCAATTTAATTCGGACTGTTATATAGAATTTTATTTCGATCCGATTCAAACAATGTGGCCAACTATAGACTTTTCTTAACTATTAATAAGTTGATTAAATGTTCCTTACCACTTTTTTTGGGTTTAAAGTATGAACTTAGATATCCAAATGTGAAGCAGGGTTCACCGCACCGTGCCTGGGGCTCGGCGAGCCCCAGGCACGGTCGGGTCACCCCTTGGGGGTGACCCGAGTGTGCCGCGGCGTGCCCCAGGTACGATCCGGTCTGCTAACTTCGATTTTTTATTTTTGTTTTCGTACTTTTTTCGTATTCTATGTGTTTAAGTGATCTAAATGATGTCTAATTGAAATAAAAATTTCAACATAAACTAATTAAGAGATGATCTAAATTATAATAATTTTATTATAATTTTTAATTATTTTTTTGTCAAGTAAAAATTATCCTAAAAATTAGTAAATTGACTTAATCTCAACATCTAAGGGATTTAATGGTGTCTAATTGAGATGAAATTTCAGACATAATCTAATTAATAGGTGTTACAAATTGTAATAATTTTAGTTTAATTTTTAAATTAATTTTTTGTCAAGTAAAAACTGTCCCAAAATATATTAGGTCGACTTAATCTCAACATCTATGCATCAATAACTCATGATATTTATATTTTTAGAATCAGTATATTTTTCTAGTAATTATGATAATTTTATATTTGACTTTATTTTCGAAACCAAATGTCGTCCCGTTGACGCACAGAGAGTTCGTCGTACCGCGACAAACTCTGTGTGCACTTAAGGGGTCTAATTAGTGTCTAATTGAGATAAAATTTCAAACATAAACTAATTAAAAGATGATACAAATTATAGTAATTTTATTAATTTTATTATATTTGATATTAATTAGCATTAATAAATGATAGCCTAATGTCATACTCAGAAGTGCGGGCTCCGACGGGATGATACCGGAAAATTGTAACGAAAATAAAATTTGAGAACACCATAATTTTTAGAAAATATGGTGATATCATAAATGTAAATATCCGGAATTGTTGACGTACGGATTTCGATATTAAGCCGATGCAACTATTTTCCGAGCAATTTTCACCCAGTGTAAAATAAATTCTAAAAATTAAACTAAAATTACCATAATTTGTAAAACCATTACATTAGCTTATAGCTAAAATTCAACACAAATGGACATTATTTGAATGAGTTTACAAGAGGATCTTCGGGCCAACTAGTTGTAGGTTAATTACGTCAAGCATTTTCTGGGATCTTCGGGCTAGCTGGTTTATGGGTTAATTACGTCAAATCATTCTTCTCCATCTGCTACAGGCGGCAGTGGTGGCGGTGGTGGCGGTGGTGGTGGTGGTGGTGTTGGTAGTGGTGGTGGTGGTGGTAGCATGTGCTTTTATTAAAGTCTGAGTTCTCGCATGCTACCCAAAATAGTTGAGATCACGGTGCTCCACTAAACTATTCAAAAAGGTATCAAGTAGATGAGAAAAGACGACACATAGATCCTGTGAACAGTAGTAGCTATCAATGGATTGAATTCGATATTGAGATACTGAGCACATAGGACGACACAACATCTGAGTGTGCTAGTGAGGGTTACAGTTTCTTTTCAGGACATACACAGTTGGATCCATATGGACAACATCATGAATATGGTGGCTATTATGTCTCTGGATATTAGTATATATGGTCATGATAGTTCTTATATGCAAATTCCAATCGTTCCACCACCAGGACCTACAATAGTACGTCAAGGAACACGTCAATATTTAGAATATCAGCGTATGTACGAAGACCTATATCAAAATTACATGTCTTATGTTGATTATTTGTGCTTCTTGGAGAGCACTTATAATGTGAGGTTGTTCGGAGATGGAAGTTATACCCCTTGCTACGAGGGTTTTGTGGACATACATGCTCAGCATGATGAGGAAGAGTAGGTAAGAACTTGTTAAATGTCCTTAGTGACATGTTAAGGAAGATGATGCTAATTTGTAATTTTTCATGTAAAGAAAAATGATGAATATGAGGACGACGATATGAATATTGTATTTGACTTGTATCATGATTATATCTTTAATATTTACATGAACACTAATTGCTTGTGTCTGATTTTGGTATGATTGTATGTATGTTAAATGAATATTAAATAGTTGTGGTGGGTTGACTTAAATGAGTAAATAAATTTATTTATATTTTTCAACCTCTTTATGTGATGTTCTTATGTTTTACTCATTTTCTTTTGAAATTTGCTCATTTCAAATATTAACTAAGTCACAAAATTAAAAAAACAAATCAAACATGCCAATTTTCTACTGTACCTCAACGGTACGGTACGGTTCGATACGTACCGTACCACGGAAAATATGGTACGGTCGATCCGAACGGTATGGCGAACCTTGATGTGAAGTAAATTTGGGGAAAACAAACAGTTTCAACCTGTGTACAAATAACTTGAAACAAATAACTCATCAATGGCCTTGTTGGGTTTGTATGGTTTTTCTATGAACTTATATATGTAAAGAATAAGATAAATTTTAAGAGAGAAAAGATTACTACCATGAAAATGGATAGTAATATTTATCCAAGCGCCTCGCCATTGGTGGGGCGCCTACGCCCCACATGCGCAATGTTGTGCTGGCATGTGGGGGCCCAAGAGCCCCACCAATGGTGGAGTATAGGAAGTGATTACAATATGTAGCAAGTTCTCATTTAAGGCATCGTTTGAAACGACTTATGCGGGAGTCAGAATCGACATAAGCCGACTTTGCAGATGAAGTGTACGGGCGACGAGGTTTTCACCTCGTCACCCGTGCTGTTTCAGCGAAAACGACATCATTATTAAAAAAATAAAAAAATCAATCGCTTGCTCGTTCATCCTCTACGTCCACGCCTGTGCTATTTTTGCCAAAAATTTTTTGGAAGCGGCTCATTTAACGCTTCGACGAAAGCGGCCCCGACTCTTTCTTCTCTCTGTCTCTCTCTTCTCTCGAAAGCGCAGCGAACGTGGAAGTCAAGGCCGCCCCGAAACATTTGTAATGATTGTGAGGTTGTCAGAGATTTTCCACCTCGAACTCTCTACAACCTCATTTTCAAACGCTGCCTAAGTTGTTCAATCTCATTCTATGTCACATATTTTCTATTTTTTAAGGAAATTAATGACAAGTTGAATACGATGAACTTGTTCGATTATTGTCCAGACAATAAAAAATTAGAAAAAATATTCCATTTAATTGATAAATTCAATAAATATTTTTTGGACCGGCCGCGTGTGGCACTCTCGTAAATACTTTCGGCCCATCTCCAAATTTTGGAAAGCGGAGCCGGGCGCCAGCAACGGCGGCTAAACACGTACCCCACGCAAGGCGGCCGTTACGGACTCCAGCCACGGGGCCCCACCTTTTTCAAAACCACAACCACCTGTAACCAACGGCCGCCCACCATTCCCGCACCTCCAACCTGTAAAAGGCCTCCTCCCCCCCAACCACGCGAGAGCGCAGGTGGAGAGGTCCGGCGTCTTCGTACACGCCCTCGCCTTCGGCTGTTGTCCCTGCTCTTCTTCCCCTTCTTCCGCTTCAACCGTCGCCGTCACCGTAGCCGTGGCCGTTGCCGATCTCGGAGAAGATGAGGGAGTGCATCTCTATCCACATCGGCCAGGCCGGGATCCAGGTCGGCAACGCCTGCTGGGAGCTCTACTGCCTCGAGCACGGCATTCAAGTGAGGCAAACCCCCCCCCCTCGCTCTTCCCAATCCACCATCGCCGCCGTTCGATTCCCCGGCATCTGTGGTTTGTTCTTCCGATGTGCTTGTTCTCTTCTGGCCAAATCTGCAGGAGTTCCTGTTGTTCTCGCTTCCGCCGTTCGACTCTCCAGAATCTGTGATCTGTTTTTCCCAATGTATTTAATCCCCTTCGGCGAATTCTGCGGGTTTTCCTGTTGTTCGATTCCAATCAACCACAGTTGTTCCGAAGTTTTCTAGTTTTCATCCTTTTCTTTGAGATCGATGGGGGATTTGAATTGGTCCTTCGCCGTCTGCCTGATCGATCCTTGGTGCCGGATGGCCTATCCAAGGTTTCGAAACGGTAGATCAATCGAGATCTGGCCATAGGAGACGTTCGTGTTGCAGAGATATGGTGCTAGGGCGCCGTTTTCTACGGCGGCTGATTTGACAATTGCGGGAAGGATAACTTCATCTATTCTATGTTGCTCTACAAAAATATGTAGATCTCGATCTTCTACGCGTCCTGTGCCGATAGATCTGCGACGTTGGCTCGTGATCGATAGATCCCTTTGTTGCAAAATTGACCATTGGTGTTCTGCAAAATAGGACGACGACAATCGCATGATGATACTAAATATTGCTGTTACGTAGACTGCATAATTTGCGGGAGTTAGATCACCCATGTCTGGCTGCTTCGTAGGATTAACCAAATACATGTAGACTTGTAGCTAAGTAATTTGTTTGATCCCTCACGAAACGTCCAAGCTTTTGACGCGCAAATTAGATGGCAGTTGGTACGTTTCCCTTGCATCTATGCTCTTCTCTGTTTCGTCCTCTGTTACATTTTGCTTCTGCAAACAGCCCGATGGCCAAATGCCGAGTGACAAGACCATCGGTAGTGGATGCGACGCTTTCAACACCTTCTTCAGCGAAACAGGCGCCGGGAAGCACGTCCCCCGTGCCGTGTTTGTCGATCTGGAACCCACCGTGATCGACGAAGTGAGGACTGGAACCTACCGCCAGCTCTTCCACCCGGAACAGCTTATCAGCGGCAAAGAGGATGCTGCCAACAACTTTGCTCGCGGCCACTACACCAGTAAATGCCCGTCCACCATCTTCGATTAATCTGCTAGCTAGTTTCTTTTCCTCTAATTTGTATGCTTCAACAAGTGGGTTTTCTTTCTTGTTGGGCAATTTTTTCTTTGATATGATCAGTTGGCAAAGAAATTGTCGATCTCTGCTTGGACCGCATCCGGAAGCTCGCGGACAACTGCACTGGTCTCCAGGGCTTTCTGGTCTTCAATGCTGTTGGCGGAGGCACCGGCTCAGGCTTGGGTTCCCTCCTCCTGGAGCGTCTCTCTGTGGATTATGGGAAGAAATCGAAGCTTGGCTTCACCGTCTACCCCTCGCCCCAGGTCTCCACCTCTGTTGTCGAGCCCTACAACAGCGTGCTCTCCACCCACTCCCTGCTGGAGCACACCGATGTGGATGTGCTGCTCGACAACGAGGCCATCTACGACATCTGCAGGCGCTCGCTCGACATCGAACGCCCCACCTACACCAACCTCAATCGCCTGGTCTCCCAGGTGGGATTTTGGGTGCTAAATTAAAGATGTGTTCTTTCTCGTCTGCTAGCTCGTCTTGATCTGCAGATCGCAATGGGGGTTTCGTTTCTGTAGGTGATCTCGTCGCTGACAGCGTCGCTGAGATTTGATGGCGCCCTCAACGTTGATATCACCGAGTTCCAGACCAATCTGGTTCCTTACCCGAGGATCCACTTCATGCTCTCTTCCTACGCCCCCGTCATCTCCGCCGAGAAGGCCTACCACGAGCAGCTCTCGGTGCCCGAGATCACCAACACCGCCTTCGAGCCATCCTCCATGATGGCCAAGTGCGACCCTCGCCACGGCAAGTACATGGCCTGCTGCCTCATGTACCGCGGCGACGTCGTGCCCAAGGACGTGAACGCCGCCGTCGCCACCATCAAGACCAAGCGGACCATCCAGTTCGTGGACTGGTGCCCCACGGGGTTCAAGTGCGGCATCAACTACCAGCCGCCCAGCGTCGTCCCCGGCGGCGACCTCGCCAAGGTGCAGAGGGCCGTGTGCATGATCTCCAACTCCACCAGCGTCGTCGAGGTGTTCTCCCGCATCGACCACAAGTTCGATCTCATGTACGCCAAGCGCGCCTTCGTCCACTGGTACGTGGGCGAGGGCATGGAGGAGGGTGAGTTCTCCGAGGCCCGGGAGGACGTCGCGGCGCTGGAGAAGGACTACGAGGAAGTTGGAGCAGAATCTGCCGAGGGCGACGATGGTGACGACGGAGACGAGTACTGATCAGGTCTCTCTCTGCATGAGATCACGATACCTTCCGGCATGTCCTCCGTGCTTGTTTTGGTATGCATCCCCCTTCTCGGTCCAAAAGGACGTCTTTTTGAAGGAAGACGTTTTAGGGTTTGGTATCTTCGCATCAGGCACAATATTTTCTGCTTCCATTTGGCGAAGTAACCGTGTCTCGCACAAAGTTCAGTAAGCATATTTAATATTTAATATATTTACATTATTTTTATAAAATTATTTGTCCTTCTTATCATGTGACAAATAATAAATTAATTGTGATAAATAATCAACTAACACATACAAATAGCTGTCCATTTCAAATAAGAGCATGTTATTGTATCGTTTCTCATAAATAATTATTTATCGCGGCAAATAACAAGTTAATGTTGATGAATAATCAATTAAGAGAGACAAATAACTATGTATCTCAAACAAAAGTAGTATTAAATACTCTTACATCATTCTTAATTAAATTATTTGTCATCTTTAACTTATTAATAGCGAAAAATTAATAAGGAGTTAAAAATAACAAATAATTAACTAAGGAACAAGTAACTGCCTAAGAGAGATTTGTCATTTTTTCCGGATACCCAGTTAATAAGTATTTTTCTTGATGAAGACATGTAAACACTATTCCTTAGGTATTTTATGTCAAAATTAAGAAGTATGCTTTATTAATCAATCGTTTATACTTTATACGGTGATGGGAAAACGTTCCGTAGGCGATCGACTAGTTTGCAACCCAAATGGCTCAAACCTGTCGCTTTGTGCATACTCATGATTTTGTTAAAAAGTCGAAGTGAATCGCAAGAAGAGGAATACTTGCCTAGCTACTTGTTGCAAAAAAAGCAATATTATTGATTGAGATTATTTGCCAAGATCTTTCTCTCTCTTTTTTAGCTAATAAAAATTATTTTTGTTATTTAATTTTGTTACAAGATAAATTTTGTAATAAATATTTCTCATCCCGATGATCCATCTTTGGTACTGGACGGTTCGTCTGAACCCACCAACGTTTCATGTTAATGGGTCTGGGAAGCAAGACCATTGGCCCAATAACGTCGGTTCCTAGTGGCCCAGGTACCTAAAAACAGCCCATCTCATTCGAGTTATCTGAGCCCATCTAGCTTCCTTCGGGCCTCCAGATATCTCAGTTGGATACTCGTGAATATTATTGGATCTCTTCCAGGAGTTAGCATAGTTCTTTAGGACTGTTTTTTTTTTTTTGCATAATTATGTCTCATACATTTGTGTTTAGATGACAATTAATTCACATAAAAAAAGAGTGTAAATGCAAATACGACTTTAAGATAGACTTTACACGTAATTTTCACTTTAACGGAGGGTGTTTGCAAAATACTCTAATCTTTTGGACCCAAGGCCATTCAGACCAGGGTTTGTCATGCAGCTGTGTGTATTACAACGACACAATCATACCGTATCGGATCTAGACATTTGCGAGTCCCAGTACGATCAGTACGATACGGTAAAATTAGTTGACCGATTTCTTTTTATCAGTCGACCGATTTATCTAATGAACACCTTTAGATGTCTAATAGATCAAAGTCTAAAATTGGTCAACATATATTTTTTTATCGGTCGACCAATTTCTGTCAAGATAACGTCAAGATCCCATAATTTATTTGATCTTCAAAGAGAGATGTGACATTTTCGGTCGATCGATCGGTATGATACAGATCGTATTGTACTGTGCCACAGAAAATACAGCACGATCGATTTAAACAGTACGACAAATCTTGACTCGGACTCATACTGTTCATCTCATCGTCCTGGTTTATATCATGTCTGGGACTTTCCAAAGTCAATCTGGTCTAATTTTTTTATTTTTTAGTATTATATTTTTCATATAAATTTGATTGAACCAAAGTGTATCGATTTGATACATTCCGATATAGAATTTACTACACTTCAGTTCACTGATCTACCTAACTTTGGTTCATTTAATATTCACATTGCTCGAATTGTAAAATCGAAGTAGACTTCTCAGCTCCGAGGATTGTTCGTTGTTGCTGTTTACTCCTTTCGTTTTGACAAAACTGTTCTAGCCATTGTACAAAGGCACAGGAGAAATTCTAGGTGAACATTCTAGATGTTCAACATATGTTTTTCACACATATCACATATGCCGCGTCTAAAAATATTTTTTTAAAAAAAAATCGTACATTTTTTATTGGTTGAAAGTGATAGAAGTGACATATCTATTAACTGCGTTCCTATTTTTTTAGAAATTTCCAATGACCATTTGTTCAATATTTGATCTATACAAACATTCATTTTGAAATAAATGTGATGAATATATTGATGGGATTGGCACTTGAATGTTGCCCAACAGACCCAAAGTCCTAGTTCTGCAAGCATCACTGATTTGGTTAGGTAACTAATGATAGATTTGATGGGTGTGACCATCCATTAGAAATATAACCCATTTGCCATCCTTGTGGAGGCCATTGCACCTAGTCTGTGGTCAAGAGGGGGAGTCAAAAGTGTGTTGTTTGCAAACAAGTTTTGAACTGTTGTTTGCAAAAAAGACTCTTTTGCACAAGGCCTCAAATCAGCTTAGTCTTTAAGCAAAGTGGAACCTCAGCTTTTCAGTCAATTAGGAGTGTGATTAATATTATGACTAATGGGAGAGACTTATAACCTTTCCAAAGTAATCTCCTTGAAAGTGACATCTAGGCATCAATGATGAAAAGACTAACCTTTTGAATTAAGAAAATATAATCTCCATCATCTTCCTAAGAAAAAAAAAGTACCACAATCAAAGGTTAGCTCCAAACAAACATCTGTGTTCTCTCTCTGCCCAAAAAATTACTGATGATGGGATTGACACTTGGCACAGCTCAACCCGTCCAAAGTTGAGGTATCTACAACCATGCTCTATCTGATTTAGACAAATTTTAGTATTTGATCTTGATGGGGACCCCTGTGGAATGGAAACCTTCCCCAACACCTAGAACTTAACTCCACCGTCCATGCATGTTAGCCAAGAACAAGTAGTGGGTGCTGATCTCTGGCTTCCTCTCTATCTATAAACCCCACTGAAACCTGCCATGGTGGGGGGGGGGAACCCTTGTTGAATTAGACAACTTTCCTCTCCACCTCTAAGCTAATGACAGTTGGTGGGTAGTGAAGGGGAGTGCTCATTTTGGTGCCAAACCACTGCTATTATCCCACTGCATTCCCCTCCATGATCAGCAACCCACTGATTGCTTGGGGAAAAGGAGCTCATTTTGGTGCCAATGCCTACTCAATTTGATGGCTTTGATTCCTTCCCCACACTTATCTATGCATAACCTGATGACAACTGGTGGGTAGTGAAGAGAAGTGCTGATTACGGGGGGGCCAAATCCTGAACCCCATTACTCTCCCACCTGCCTTCCTCCATCATATATACACCATTGAGTCACCTGGTGGGTGGTGGCCAAGGAGAGCTCTGATATATATTTTTGGGAACAAAACCTCTCCCTTCCATTAGATTCCTCCCTGTTCCCTCCTCTCCACCATTAAGCTAATGGCAATTGGTGGGTAGTGAAGATAAGGTGATCATCTTGGGGCCAAAACGCCAACTTCTATTAGTTTATGATTGGTCTGGTTTGGTAGCTCAGGCTTGGATTTGGCTTCGAAGTCGAAACCAATAATCCTCCACTATAGTAGAAGAGGAAGAAGAGAAGAAAAAGAGATTCACTCGCAACCACATCATCCAAAAGGAGGTCAACAGTCGTATGCAGCAAGATACGACAGTGAACATTTCACTATAACAAACACTCATACTCTCTCTCTCTCTCTTGCATTCTCTTGTCATCTTTTTCTCATTAATCAAGCTCAGACTGACTTAAATGTCGAAGAGGTGTATCTGAGAACTTCATCTCGGATCTAGTCTTTCCTCTTACCCCTTACCCCCCACCCCCACAAAAAGGGAAAAAAAAGTGATTGACTACTAACACTCGGAAGGTAGTTAGGTAAGAGACGGGATCCCCTCAGTACCGTGCAAGAGGGGATCTTGGTTAGTTACAAAGCCGAAATTGACATTTTACATTTAAACCCACCATAGTAATTTTTTTTACATTTTATATAGGAACTGAAATATAAAATACTAATTTTTTACCTTGTATTGACGACATCCCCTTCTGCGCGATACTGAGGGGATCCCGTCTCGTCAAAAAAAGCAGCCCTCATCAAAGTGATTGACTACTAACATTCAGAAGGTAGTCAGGGAAAGCAGCCCTCATCTTTTGGAACAAAACCCCCTCTTCCATTAGATCACTAACCCTCCCACACTTGTACTCCTTCCCTCCAAGACAAGATGCTCCATCTACATCTCCTCGTACGATGCTGCCATAATGGTTGATTAATTAAGAGGAGAAGCCCCTTTCCCTGATAAATGGAAGGGTCTAGCCTCCTTTGTCAAGTGTCAACCCTCACAGTTTGCCTACTTAAGGGGAACTCAAGAGAAGGCATTAATTTTATGGAGCCACCCACCCACCCACCCACAAGTGGGCCTATAAAAGGAGGGGCATCCTGGCCCAAACACCCCCCTTCCCCCATCGAATGGTGACCAAGGCATGTGTGTGCACTTTTGCAGTCAACACTCGCAAGGCCACCACCCCTTTCTTATCCTTCCCAAAGCTCACTCATGGTGTGTAACTTTTGGGCTTGTTTGAAGTCCCATATGGGCGGCCCTTCCATTTGGAGAGAGGGGGGAGGGGACCCTTTAGGCATGGGGAAAGGCCGCCTCTTCCATTGGAGACAGCCTACTGTGGAGGAGTCAAAAGAGTGGGCCTGGTGGTGGCAAAGTGGGCTCCACGGCAGATATGGAATCCAAGAAAAATATTTAGTATCTTTCAAAGAAGGTAATAAAGATGATGTAGATTATCTTTTAAATAATATTATTAGTTAAAAATCTGACAATATCTTCTTCTTTTTCTCCCACTTTCAACTTATAGAATTATGTGAGCCATTTTTTATCTTATTAGTCGGGTAAAAAAACTACTTAACTAATGTGGGATTGGCTCGGGACATGGGTCTCACGTTTGCAAAACAAATCTAAGATCCGTGCTCAAGCCAATTTTAGTACTTGTTGGATAATTTTTTTATCCGATCAATTAAAATTTAAAATTTTTCTTTGAATAAATATTATTAGGAGGGCAATTCACACAATCTTTATTACGGCACTTTTAAGCATTTCTCGGATTTCGACAGCCCACTTAGATTTCCCATCTGTCCTGTCCGCTCAGATCCTCCTTGATCTGAGACCTTTCTCTGACCGCGTGGGAGAGCTTAATGGGCCCACACCCCGGGTCAGTCAATGGGCCGGCGTGCTGCATGGGGTTGACCAGAGTCTAAGCTGGGGGGGGGGGGGGTCAGCAGTTGACTAGCCTCCAGGCTGTGCGTGGGGCCCACAGTGGGGGAATCCAATATAATTATTTTTTTTAGGTGAGATGCCGTAAAAACGTCGTCAAAATTCTCCCATGACACCTTTTTCAGCCATTTACATCGAAACAACGAAGTGCCCAACCTGGCTTTAATTTGTGCATATTCCTGGAAAATGCTCAGAGCATAAAAGGATATGTGCAGATTTTTCCCACTTTTGTTCTCGTCCCCATTTTGCGATTGTGCATGATATTGTTCCAAGTTTGCTTGAAATTAAATGAGAGGGAATATTAGAATCGTTTTACATTTGTAGATTACGATTATTAATAATCATAAGGCCAGTCTTGAGTTTGCAAGGATCATTTAATTTAATCATTTTACATTTGTAGATTACGATTAAATTAAATGAGAGAGAGAGAGAGAAAATAATTGTAGAGCGCTCCTCGACTAGAGTTAAGCTGTCGTTGAACCTCTCTTTCTAGATTGAAAATATTTAGTGGGTTCGTAATCCTTGACCGATCACCATGACCCATCAAGTAATTAAGAATATGATATAGAGTCAACTCTCTCTCTCTCTATTGTTTTAAAATTTTGTGTGAGATGGGGTAATAACCACAATAAATCTTATTAAATAGTGGGAAAAGGAATTAAAGAAAGATATTAGATGGTATAAATGGTGCCATTATTATACCATCCCTTACATATACACATGTAATAATCTCCAAAATTTTGAAGTGCCAAAGGCTCCTACTCACCTCTTCTTTAGGTATCTAAAAAAGGGCCAATATTTGTCGGCAAGATATTTATTACACTTGTAAAAGTATATAATTGTACTTTCACCAGTTTCTATTAGCCACTAGATTGGTGGCTCAGTGTGTCCACTCAATAAGGAACTCGAGGTCGACCTTCTGACGTTCAAATTAAATGTCAATTTTGTCGAAAGAAAGCTCGAACCCAACTCTAGACAATCGTGGTCCTTCTATTAGAACTTGTAATCAACGAAAACCAACAGCCAAAGATAAAGAGAGGATAAGTGTCACCTTCAAATACAATACACTCCAACCCCCCTCCCCCGGGTGTTCATTATTCGGTTCAAACCGAAAAATCAAACCGAACCGTATAATTATTCGGTTTGGTTTAGTTCGGTTTGAACATGAAAAAAATTTGATTTGGTTTCAAACCAACATAAAAAGAAAATTCGGTTTCTAACATCTAGAAACTAAACCAAATCGATTAATCGAATTACAATAATAAATTTTAATTTGTATATATCTATCAAAATTTTTCAATATATTTACGTAAAAATACATATTATGGAGGTTAATATGGTCATCACATTTAATACTTCATTTCAAATATCATTTAATAGTGATTTATTAGAAAAATAAGTGATTAAAATCTTATTTAAGATTACGAGAATCTAAAGGCCCATTTATTTTCAAGTTAAACCAATTAACCAAATCGAACCAAGCCGAATTTAATTCGGTTTGGTTTGGTTTGGTTTCAAGAGACTTCGGTTCGATTCGATTCGATTTGAATCCGAATTTAATTTGACTTGATTCCCTAAAAATCTCTTATAAATCAAACCAAATCAAACCAAACTATGAACATCCCTATCCCCCTCTCAAATTAACTCACTAAGATTAGAGGCTTCTCTTGTTGACTTGCATGTTAGAGGATCATCCATATAGAGCCAATGCTCTCGGGTTTAATTGCCTTGCAAGTTGAGGCAGCAATCGAGATGAGTCGAGCATTTATTTTCTTTCCCTTCCTCATTGGTGGAACTCAAATTCGAGACAAATTGTGGGTCATCCTATCCACACGTCTAATTAGAGTCAGGTTGAGACCAAACACATGGGTGCCTAATTGTATTGGGTATCCAGACATAGGTCATTTCAAGGGTCCTCCGATTTAAAGCTTCTTTTCTTTTTTATATATATTTGTATAACCATACATATGGTAGACTCAAATCATTACAATATGATACCGTACGAACCGGCACCTTGTCATACTAATTAAACACAGCTTAGTGACACAGCCAACCTTTTAAGTGGCCAGTAGCTAAAGTCACCAAGAATCGATTCTCGGCACGTGTGTGTTGTTTTGTTGTCCTTTTTTGAAAGCATCCGTGTGGGTGGAAGCTGTGCTGTGTGCGTACGTGTTGGGGGCTCTCGGAGAAGTGTGAAATGGAGGAAATGGCGCAGGGCTGCAGCATCTTGTGATAAGAGAGAGGGTGGAAGACCTATCTCGACCTCGTCAGGACCGACGACCACTTTGGAATTAATGGAGTACGTGCAGATTAAAATATTAAATGGGTCGTGTGAGCTCGTTTGATCAGTGTGATGTAAGTTGCTGTAAAGATCATCTTGTTTTAAGTTATTCTATTGACAGTTTTCTTCTTCTTCTTCTTCTTTTAAAAAATTTTGTGAGCTATGGATTGATGGGACTTTAAAATTAAGACCACCACTTTACCAAAATTTGAACTGTGTCCCTCCATCACGCTATGTGTTTTTTAGAAGAGATGTTGATTTGGTCTTTTAGATTTACCGCACCAATAATCTCTCCCTCTCTAACATCACTCTTAAGTATTGAATTCGTGAACTCGTTCTGATACCACTTATATATTATTAAGATCAAGTTACTATTATATCAGTACTCGACTTATGAGAGCTATGCATGGTGCAGTGGTCTCCCCTTGTTGTGAAAAGGGGGGAGACGAGGATGAGTGTAGGATCGATCCCGCGCTCTCCTCCTCATATGTCCCCTCCCCCACCAACTTATCTATATAAAAAAAAACTCAAATTACGTATAAAAATTATCAATTTTTTTTAATTTAGTTTTCAATCACACTGCCGATGGATTTGTAAGACTCCGTGATTTGGCCTTCTAAACTTTCGCCATGCAATGTTACTCAAGAGAAACGTTGATTCGGCCCTCCAAATTTACCATGTCAACAAAAATGAATCAACTTATCATGTGTCATTAGTATGTAAGATGGTGATAATTTGAATTTTAGTCTATTTAAATGTACATGGGGGGACCATAACTACCGAGCATTACTCATCGTATACTTACTTATGTGGCTTCTTTATTTACATAGCTTTTAGTTTTTGGTCAAAACTGACTGTAAACAAAAAATTGGTGATTTAAAATGATGGTGTTGGAATTTGGTATTTTATTTTTTTATGGATCTTTTATAATTAGTTTTATTGTTAATGTTTCATATTGTTTTGCAACATAATTGTGAAACATTTGAGGAATACTAAAAAGTGGTGAAATTTTGATACAATACTCATGTGATTCTTATTGCTGATCATCACATAACTCTCCATATCCATCAACTCCCATAACTAAATTTATATTTCCTTAGATGGGACAGCCAAATATATTGATAAGAGCTTTTAAGGAGATCGAATTATACCCAATATAGCTAAATTAATTTTAAATTCACATTTGTTATTTTTCCTCCTCCGTATCTTTGGGTTTTGACAGTCTAAGATAACTAAATCTGTCAGCACAATAAAACATGTCATTAGAGCTTCCTCCCAAGTAAAATATTTATCTATGGCACCTTCTTATCTATATTATCAAAATACTTCTAGCCTTGTCCATCCAAATATATTATAAGTCTCTATCCGAGAGATGGTTGGTCGACACATTATTGAACCGGATCGAATCAAAATTCTGTAAGATGGTATGAATCGTACTGTACCATATTAATTTAGATGATTGATCAGTCAAAATAAAATCTAAATTTTAATCATACAAATTTAAATAAAAGAGGGTAATAACATATATGGTCTCTAACATGATATGACACCACACTATTAACCCTATAGCTAATCTGAGACACCAATCCACATATCACCTTGCTGTGGAGCTAACCATCAAAAACTAGCTAGCTAGCTAGTAGCACCAAGTGAGACCAGAGGCATGCAAACTGCTGATCATATATGTACTTGAGAACTTAGGAGACTGTCCATGTCAGATCTGATATATACTAGCTAGTGGGGGATCTTCTCTGTTGGAGCTCGCTGTGTCGTCGTGTTGCATGAGAAAGACAGCGTATTATCGCGCACCAAATCACTGTTCTTGCTCAACCAAAATTATGCTATAGTTTTAGAGTATTTGTGATCTTATCTAGGTTTGTTCTAGATCCCTTCCATGCTGTCTTAACACCCACCGTCCGTTGTCTCAGTGGGATACAAGCTTGTCAATGGCCAAATTAGAGAAAGGTCGTTCTACTTATCATCTACGTATACGTACGTTCCCATTATCTCTGGGGTGGGTGTTTGAGATAGTTTCAATCGGAGACATTTCAAGGCTTAATTTGTAATCTTGTTTATGCAATTATATATATATATTTGTATGCCTCAGCAAAATTAATATGTTATTTTTATAAAATAGATATTCTGAGTTCAATCTTACTTTTCTTGACCACGTCAAAAATGATAAAAATGATTTGGATTGTCCTTCAAACAATTTCATTAGTTGACAGGGAGAGAGAAATTTTGTCAAATTTTTAACTAATAAAATTATTTAAAAATAATGTATATCACTTTTATTATCTTTCTTGAAAGGCAATACATGCACTTCACGGATAGTGGATTCATCGAGACCTGGCCAAACATCCGGAATGGAAATAGTCGCCTCAGTAACTTAAAAACTTTTTGCTAGCACGAACGAAGAAAATGTTGTAGGAATGTATATATGGAACAAATTATAATCTTGTATTTAAAAGAAGGGAAATGATTAGTGTTAGACACTCCCGATATTAATTTCTTGTTAGAATGTGCAGACATGTCACGCGGGCGTCAGGCTGGGGATAGGGTAGGTGGCAACCAATGTCCGGCGGTGGCGACTGATGGCGGTAGTCGCAGTGGCGGCTACCTACGGCAGGCGGAGGCGGTCGTCGCGATAGCGGCCGCCAACGACCAGGGGAGGCAGTTGTCACGGTAGCGACCGCCGACGACTGGCCATCGACGGCGGTTGATGATCGACGACTAGCAGCGATAAATAACTATTTATCCATGACAATACATATCTCATAGTGACAAATAACTATTTATTGATAACAAATAACTATCATATTGGTGACAAGAATTATTTATCTGTGACAAATAAATATCAACTGGTGACAAATAATTATCTACATATGACAAAAAAATATCTATAGGTGACAAATAACCATCAAATGGTTACAATAGCTATCTACCGGTGACAATAACTACCTATTGGTGATAAATAATTATCAAATGATGACAAAAATAGTTATCTACTGGTGACAAATAATTATTTATCATGACAAATAACTACATAAAGATAACAAATAATTATAAATAGACATATAGTGGCCAGTCCGCCGCCGCCCTATCGCCATTGTGGCATCCACGTGGTATGTCCAGATGATATATCTGGACGTTCCAACAAGATATTAGTGTCGGGCACCAATCGTTACTCTTGAAAAAATGCTAGAGAAATGACTCAAATATCATATTTTAGAAATATTGGAGATGCTCCTAGAGGCGGGGGTTGATACATTATATCTATGTAATAGAAGTCCTCAATAAAAATCTGTTTGATAATCAAGTAAGCCATCTACATAAGATAACTACAAGTTAATAGGAGCTGACAACATTTTTGCTTTGATGCGGTGATAAGATAACCTCGGTTAACTTTAGCATATAGGGTTAGTTTACCTTGACTTACTAGAGATAAGTCCTAGGATAACTCGCAGGTAAATCAAGGAAATTTTCAAAGTGAAAAAGTATTTACTTGTGATGTTAAAGCCACTTTATCAGAACTTACTTAGTTATTAAATATATTTTAATATATTTGAAGAGGGCGAGCAAAATATAAAAGTTTAGAGTTAACCCAAAATGTGTAACTCCAATAAACACATGAGCAAGGTTACATATTGAAAGCACAAAAGACAAGGCACAAAAATAAGGTGCCACTAAACGACGGATCATGATCCACGAGAAGTGACCCTCAAACTCGAGAACTCGAGGGATAACTTGAGCGATCGAAATGTTGTTAATAGACTTAATTATCCCATAACAATGTTATAAAAAGACTATCATTATTCTAAGAGGGGAGAGTCACTTATAAGGGGCCCTTCGCACGACTCTAAGAAAATCCAATTTGATAAGATATTGATAGACTCTCAACCTCTTAGAAACCCTCAAAGACTCCAGCCTGACTAGGACACCCCGATCAAGATATCCCTAACCTTGTCCAATCAAGGCAAAGTCGATAAAGAAATATGTAACTATAAATTTTCAAAGACTCTTCTTTGGTGAAAGATAACACGGAACTCTCTAATGAAGAACGATCCTATACATTCTCTAGTCGTCTTCTTACTTTTTTTAATCCATTATTTTAAGTACCGTTCTAACCTAAGTATCAAATAATTTTCTTTTAAGTACAATCACCTTAATTTTAGAACTAATGATCTTCTGTCTCTTCTTACAAATCTACTCAGAAGGCTTAGACTGATGTCCCCATGATCAGATTACCGTACCCCTCGTTCGACGATTTGCGAGTAGGCCATCAGGTCTCTTCAAAACTTACACAAATATAATAAATATTCTTCCTTCTCATGCTATCCTCGAGTAAAGTGCACATTACCCACGACCTAAAATGGACCCAAACCGAACCCGAAAAGAGGAGTTAGTTCGGGCACGCGTTGGGTAAACTGGCAAACCAATCATTTATTACACGGGATAGACCCACTCCCCCTTTGTCCACTGCACTGGGCCACGGGCAGACCCGGAAAATACATCCCTACCCGTAAAGGTCCTCTGCCCCGCGGGTCAGTGTTCGATATATCGAAATTTTGACGTGGCAAAACGCCATTGGTCAAAGCTAATGGACCCGGGTCACTCCATCGTCTCCCCCGCGAAGTTCTTCTCACCTAGCCCGGCCGATTAGCCAGCCATGGCTGTGGCAGGATGGCGGCCATGGCAGGGTCCTCTACTCCTCTTCTATAAAGGGCTTCCCCGTCCTCTTCTACTTGCCCTGCCCCCTCACTCCTGTCTCCTTGCCCTCTGCCTCCCCTCATCCCCAGCATCCCCCCACTCTCTGGCTAGCTACCTCCATCTCTCTGAGCTCCCTGCAGAAATGGGACTTAAACAGCAGCGCAAGGCGGGCGCCTTCACGGTGGAGTCGGCCCTCGAGGCCGGCCGCACATACAAGAACGTCGACGTCGACGACGACGGCCGCGAGCGCACGGGTAACCGGCCCTCTGCCCTCTCCCAGTCTCTCTCCTCTCAATTTCCCCATCTTCCCTGTTCCGAGAGCTTCGTGCATGCATGGGGGGTGGAGGTGGGCGTTTCTTCCCGTCGGAGGCGTTCGCTCATGGGTTCGCCCGCACTCTGTTTGCTCTGTGTGCGCAGGGACGCTGCTGACGGCGAGCGCCCACATCATCACGGCGGTGATCGGGTCCGGCGTGCTGTCCCTGGCCTGGGCGATAGCTCAGCTGGGGTGGGTCGCCGGGCCGGCGGTGCTCATGGCCTTCTCCGTCATCACCTGGTTCACCTCCACCATGCTCGCCGACTGCAAAGCCTCCCCCGACCCCGTCACCGGGAAGAGGAACTACAACTACATGGACGTCGTCAGAGCCAACCTCGGTAACCAGCTTCCCCACCAACATTTACTAAAACACTAGTCTATTCGATTTCCCATTTAAATAAGCATTCAACGAAGTCCTAACAACCATGGCGATTGGTGGCTCTCTCTCTCTCTCTCTGGTCTTCCTCTTCCCCAGGAGGTGTCAAGGTGCAGCTCTGTGGGCTCGCCCAGTACGCGAATCTCGTCGGCGTGACCATAGGCTACACCATCACGGCCTCCATTAGCATGGCGTAAGCAGGCTTTTTATATATGTTATAAAGCACGCACCTTTGCATCTAACTTGGTGTTCAAACCCATGATTAAGATTAGCTTTATATATCTTTGTCCTAAAATTCTCTCTCTCTCTCTCTCTCTCTCTCTCTCCTCTCTCTCTCTCTCTCTCTCTCTCTCTCTCTCTCTTCTCTGTACTGAAACAGGGCCATTCAGAGGTCAGACTGCTTCCACGCGAATGGCCATGATGCGAAGTGTGCGGCGTCCAGCTACGGCTTCATGGTCATCTTCGCCGGCATCCAGATCGTCTTGGCCCAGATTCCCAACTTCCACAAGTTATGGTGGCTCTCCATTGTGGCCGCCGTCATGTCCTTCGCCTATTCCACCATAGGGCTCGGCCTCTCCATAGCAAAAATAGCAGGTCAGTTCCTTCTGCCATTAAAGCTTCACGGGTTTCTTCCCTTCCCAACTTGTTGGTTCCCCCCGCAATCATACATGTAAGGTGGGTAGTTGTGATTTGAAGACAAAAATTTTGGGGGGTTTTGGATTGCAGAGAAGCCAGATGTGAGGACAAGTCTGACGGGGGTGACAGTGGGAGTTGATGTCTCCGGAGCTGAGAAGGTTTGGAGGACGTTTCAGTCGCTTGGGGATATCGCCTTCGCCTATTCCTACTCCAATGTCCTTATAGAGATACAGGTACCCTCTCTCTCTCTCTCTCTCTCTCTCAATATTACTGTTGCAGTGTGCCACTCATGAAGATATTACTGCTCTATGTTCCTTGCAAATGTAATTTATTTTGGCATTTATATGGTTATATGATTGAAATAGCTTGGATATATATCTCTCTGTCTCTGACATGAATGTGCCAAGTGCCAAGATTTAGTATGCTCATGAACAGAGGAAGATGAAAGACTACTGTAGCACTGCATCAGCCATTAGGAAATTATTACATGATGTACCTTGCACATGCAGTTGTTTAATTTGGTCTGATATTTGTGTGGTTATATACAGATGAAATAACAGCCATCTTTCTTTTTTGTTTTTTTCTGGGTGTTGTTATTTTCACTAGAAAGTTTTGTTACTTTCATGTTATTTCCTGTTCCTCCCACCCCCATGAGAATAAGAAGCCATGCATATGGGTCAAATTAATAACTAAAAGTTAACTTCTGATTTTTTTGAAAACTGTGGAAATAAAGACAAACTTCTCTGGTTGTACATGTAGTACTATGCATTTAATGTGAAGAAAGACGCATCTGCCTCAGTTCCATAGAGCCCTTAAATCATATGAATAGATTCTTCCCACCTTTCAAAGTATTCAAGGTTTCATTCAACCGCGTTTCCCCTGTACCTGTACTCATTCAAATTTACATGAAGTAATGGCTCATGGGTGTATATATATCTGACAATTCTGTACCTCACTGCGCAAGGTTTTGAAAGCATTTAATCGCATCACAAATATTTTAAAAAAATTCCTTGCACCTTCGAACGTGTTTGGCTAACCCACTTTATTCTGCCCATTTATCATAGCCAAGTAGGAGTACAGTTTTATTCCCCTCTGATCCAGGTTTCATGTGAGACATGTAGTTCTAGGCTAAACTCACATTACCTCAACTTTCAAATTAGTATAGAAACTACTCCTTGATTGGACTCTACTTATGACCCGGCTAATAATCTTATTTAACTCAATTTATTAATTACCATGATACATATCATTAGACGACCCCACCAAAAGCAGAAGTTACAAAAAGGACTTCATTGTTATGTTCTAGAGGAGCAAGAAGATGGCGGCTCAGAAGAGAAAAATGGAGCCTCCTCTTTGGAAGTTTCAAAGTGCCACTTCTTTTCAATCAAAAAGTGGGCGAAACAGTGCTCGGTGGCTGAAGAAGATTTTTGCAAACACTTTAACAGATGCTGCCTGCGCCCAACTTTTGATCTCCAGCAGTATGCATCAACCTGTTCGATCCATTTACCCAAAGGTGCCCCTCCTTATTTCTATTGTCTTTGGTTAGAAGCACCCCAACCCATTACTTAGTTATAGCTAATTTTTTTACAAAAAAAAGTTATAGCTAAAATTAGAGCTGAACATGATCCATTTTGGTTCAATTTTAGAGGCAACTTCAACTAGAACTGAACCAAACCAATTCAACTTTGGAACCGATTTGAACCAAATCAAGATCCATATGAATCAAACTAAATTTGTTCATTGGTTTAGATCTTTGACTAAAGTTAGAAATGACTTTTTCTTAATAGTTAAAGTGTGTACCATTTAAACTTATGCAATATCAATAACAAACAGAACCAACATAACACTTGAAAATAAAAAAAAGAGACTTATATATCTTAGTAAACAATGGAAAAATAAAACTATTTTACAACTCAAATTCATCTATATTAGTAAATGACTAACATAAAATAAATATTATTTTCATCTAATTACTCAGACAACAAACAAATTAAGTGCTCCTAAAACAACATAGAAAAATTAATGAGACAATTAAAGCTAATTTTTTTGTAGTCATATTTAGAAAGTATAATATAAAGGAAAATGGTGAAAATAAAAATCAGTGATGAAAATAAAAAAAAACTATTGAGAAAAATAGAAAAATAAATTAAATAATTATGAAAAATAGTAAAAATAAAAATCAGTGAGAAAAATAGTGAAAATAAAAACCAGTGATAAAAATAGTGGAAGATAATCAATATTACTAGCAAAAAATATAAGTATAAAAATTATTGAAATACTATTGCAAAGATTAGTAAAAGTAAAAATCAGAAAGAAAAAAATAGTGAGAAAAAAATTGCTAAAAATTGATCCAATTTATTTGGTTCACAGATTTGATTCGGTTTCTAAACTAAACTAAACTGAATCATTTAAAGTTAATTTAATTTGATTTGGGTCGGTGACCCAAAACTTAATATTTTAAACCGAATGGAACGAAACTTAAAATCTTACTTCGATTTATCAATTCAACTTAAGAAATGAACACCCCTAACTAAAACTAAAGTATAGCCATTTAAATGGCATCTTATTTTGACAACTCACAAAAACTAGGGTTACATTTAAGTGTGCACAAAAATTATATAGTTATATGATCCCTAGTACCTGACAAGACTAGTACTCTGTGCTGTTTAGGATAAAGATCAGGTCATATCCTCAGTTGGGACAAAAACTTTGGACTGTGCTCACATGAGGCCATGCTAGGCAGCCCCCCAATTTGCAACAAAAGATTAGGTCTCTTTTGATTTTATCAAATGTGGTGAGGGCCTCCCATGTGGAGGTGAACGGTGGTGGGAGTCCTCTTGAGACAGTACTGATATCCACATATCATTAAATGATATTGTCCCTACTTAGAATTGGTATAATATTTAATTATTGAACATTTAAATGTATATATAATAAAATTATCGTAATTATATTTAGTCTTTATGAAATTGGTATGTGCATGGAAGGTAAATAAGATGTAGGAACAAAAGATTGACTGGTCTTATTTTATCGGAGAAGTATCTTTATATATTAATCCATCATGTAGATAAACCATGTAAAAATTAATTAGCTGATATTAATTTTGTTTGTGTGTGAAATATCAGCGTGCCCTCGAGAGACATTGTACTTGTTTGAAATTTCTTCTTTTTTTCGGGGAAAAAAAGTCTTCATAATAGATCTTACTTATAAAGTCACATTTATTTTCACTACATCTAATATAAGATCAAATTATGGCTCTACATTAAATTTGCAAAAAAAATAATAATTTTCTTATTCTTTCTCCAAAAAAATGAACATGCACATGATCTCTTTTTCTTATATATGATGAAAGACAACAATTTTAGAGACCCGTGCAATAGTGTGGTTAGAAGAAAAACTAGTTGACCACCGTAAAATCTTATCCAGCCTCCAACACAATTTTGGAGAATTGCAATTTGCAGATGTGATGATGACACGGATCACCTTATAAAATGATGTTGAGGCTAACAATGGCGGATCTAGAATTTTTGTTTAGTAAATATATCTTTAGACGTATTTTTTTGATCCAGTGAATCACTAATAGTAAAATTTTACATCACTAATAAAAAATTTTCAATCTAGTAAGATCATAGGACCCCACTGAATCTAAAATGGCTCCGCCACAGGGACTAAATTATATAATTATATAGTCGTCAAACAACAAATTTAAGGGTGCAACCTTATGATATATATAAAAAAGAAAAAAAAGAGAGAAAAATAGGTTATGCGTTCAAACCTCAATTTCTAGACGAACAAAACAAAGAGCTAATTAGCAGTAGCTCACCTCCAATGGTTGCTATTGGGATGGCCATGGCTGAACCAAAACGCTGTGCAGGACACCCTGAAGTCGAGCCCGCCGGAGAACGTGGTGATGAAGAAGGCCTCCTTCGTCGGCGTCTCCACCACCACCATGTTCTACATGCTCTGCGGCTGCCTCGGTTACGCGGCCTTCGGCAACAACGCCCCCGGCAACTTCCTCACCGGCTTCGGCTTCTACGACCCCTTCTGGCTCGTCGACGTCGGCAACGCGTGCATCGCCGTCCACCTCATCGGCGCCTACCAGGTGACCGCGTCTTCACATCCATACATAGAGACGTACGTACAGATACATGAATCCATTACCTACGTAACATATATATGAACCTTTTGTTCTTGTCTCTTGTAGGTGTTCTGCCAGCCCATCTTTCAGTTCGTGGAGAGCCAATGCCGGGCCCGGTGGCCGGACAGCGGCTTCGTAACCAGGGAGTACATCCTCGCCGTCCCCCTCGCCGGCGAGTACTCCTTCAACCTCCTCCGGCTGGTGTGGCGGACGGCGTACGTCGTCGTCACCGCCGTCGTCGCCATGATCTTCCCGTTCTTCAACGACTTCCTGGGCCTCATCGGCGCCTTCTCCTTCTGGCCCCTCACCGTCTACTTCCCCGTGGAGATGTACATCGCCCGGGCCAAGATCCCGCGGTGGTCGTCGACGTGGACGTGGCTCAAGGTCCTCAGCTTCGGCTGCCTGGCGGTGTCGGTGGTGGCGGCGATGGGGTCGGTGCAGGGTCTGATCCACGATTTGGGAGATTACAGACCCTTCAAGACCCAAAGCTAGCGAGCCAGTACCCCCTTCTCCCGTTCCTCCTGCATGCGTCACACTCCAAAACCTGCTTGGCACGTGGCGGCCAGGCATGCATGCAGAAACGTTTCTTCGTATGTGTAACCAAAATGGTTTAGTAACACACTTTACGGACGCAACTTTTAACGGAGCAATCAAAATGCACCACAACCCCCTCATCCATCAGGATGATGTCATTTTAATGTGTCTGAAAATGATGTTACAAAACTGTGTTTCCCTATTAAAACTAAGAATGGTAGTGGGGATCAGCTCCCAATGGAAAAAGCTTCTCTTATTAAGAACACTATGCATCGTGTGTTCAGTGGCGGATCTAGAATTTTATTTCACTGGAGTCCTAATAATATACTCATATAATTTTAGTGGGGTCACTCATGGTGAAAATTTATCCACTTAATACAATTTTTTTTATCCAGTGGGGTCAATAGTAGGGGTGTCAATGGGCCGGGCCTGGACCGGGCCCGGTCTGGCCCAGGCCCAGCCCGGTTTCTAGATGATAGGCCCAGGCCCAGAGAAAAGCCCGGTTTTCATGAAATAGGCCCAGCCCGGAGTGAGTTTTTAAGGCCCGGCCCAGGCCCGGTTCGGCCCGGCCTGGGGAGAGCGAGGCGAGGTCGCGGGGAGCGAGGCGGGGGGCGCGTGGTGCGAGGCGCGGGGGCGTGAGGCGGCCAGGCGGGGGGAGCGAGGCGGGGTCGCGGGGAGCGAGGCGGGGGGAGCGAGGCGGGGTCGCGGGGAGCGAGGCGGGGGGCGCGTGGCGCGAGGCGCGGGAGCGTCAGGCGGGGGGCGCGTGGCGCGAGGCGCGGGAAGCGAGGCGGGGGGTGCGGGGAGCGAGGCGGGGGGGCGTGAGGTGGGGGGCGCGATGGGGCGAGCGGGGCCGGGCGCGGTGGGCGGGATGGGGCGCGGGGGCGAGCGGGCCGGGCCGTGCAAAGCCCGGAATCGGCCCAGAATTATTCCGGGCCGGGCCGGGCCGGGCTGAAATTTAAAAATAGTTAAAAATTAAAGCCCAGGCCCGTGTTATACCGGGCCGGGCCTCCGGGCCGGCCCGGTCCAGTTGACATCCCTAGTCAATAGGACCCCCCTGATCCTCCTCCTTCGATCTCATATCTCTATTGAATCAAAATTTGAAGATCTTAAGAATAAAATGGTTTGATGTGGTCTGTGATAGGGCTCCAAGGACAGCCCCAATATCCTTATTAGATCCGATCCAACTCGGGCCACTTGACACATAAGAGATTAAGAGGAGAAAAAGTTCGAAAACAAGAAGTTAATCTCATGTTGGAACTCACACTTCTCTTCACCCTAGAGTCGCCTTAAAAAAAACTATAATAAGTAAGGGTGTTCACTATTCGGGTCAAACCAAAAAATTAAACCGAATAGATTGACTCGATTTGGTTTGGTTTGGTTTGAACATAGAAAAAATTTAGTTTGGTTCCAAATCAAATTGAAAAAAAAATCGGTTTGATTCGATTTCTAAGTTCTATAAACCAAACCAAATCGATTAATTAAATTACAATAATAAACTTTAATTTGTATATATCTATCAAATTTATATAATATATTAACGTAAAAATATATATCATGGAGGGTAATATGATCATCAATATTTAATACTTCATTTCAAATCTTATTTGATACTAATTTATTAGAGAAATAAGTAATTAAAATCTTATTTAAAACTAAGAGAATCTAAAGACCCATTTATTTTCAAATTAAACATGGTTTGATTTGGTTTCAAGGAACTTCAGTTTGGTTTGGTTCGAGTTGGGTCCGAATTTAATTTGGTTTGATTTTTTAAAAATATTTTATAAAATAAACCAAATCAAATCATGAACACCCCTACCAACAAGCACAAGTAAAAGTCGGGAGTGACAGGTGTCAACCAATTATATATAGTCCCTCTGAAAATTCTCTCTCTACTCTCTCTCTCTTTAGACTGAATTTTTTTTATTTCACTAACTGACCGTCGGAGGGTCAACAAGACCCCCTCCCAAAATTGGCTAAAACACCATTTGGACGACAACAAAGTGCTTATTTTCCCTTTCTCATCTCATCTAAACTATCCATTGTCGATCTCCATCTCGAGATCCCTAGATCTATCTAATTAACCATATCAATAAGTCAGTCTCCCAAAAGATTAATCATAAAAAATGAGGCACCTATTCTAACTAGACCAAACGGAAGGGGGGATTTGTATACTCCTGCAATAAAGTTGCATCAGATCAAATCCTTAATTTTCTCGTGAGAAAGATTTTGTGCACTTCTCAAAGTGCAAAAATATCATGTCATCTTGTACTTCTTTTTTCCCATTGGTAGGATCAAAGTGCCACATAGATCTCTCTCCTCTTTTTCATCAATGGGAGGGGAGAAGTGCAAGATGACATGACATTTTTACATTTTGAGAAGTGCACAAAATCTTTCTCTTTCCTCATATGCCAACGTAATGAAGTACGCTGTTAGATGATTTGAAATCCTAGCTAGCTAATCCATTAATGTCTGGATGTACGTAGGTGAGAAGATGACATCAAAACTAGAGCTTTGTGGGGGAGGAAGTGAATATTATAAACACTAACCTGAGAAGGGTGCATATTGGATATGGCCGGGCTTAAATCAATTTGGGCCGGCCCAAATATACCAACATGTCGAAACCATCCAGTCGTCTTTATATGTTTAGCCCAAGTTCGAAGTTTTGATTCTGCCCAAAATGGTAGCAGCATAGGGTATGTGATTTTGTCTAATTATTTTTTAGGAAGAATTACCGATCAATCTCTATTTTTTGGGATTTATTTTTAAGTCTCAGACTTACATATTTATAGTTACAGAAATAAAATTGTAACTACGTAGTTTTATACAGAATTTACATACTTGTCAAGAACTTAAAAATAAGTCCCCAAAAAATAAGAATTAATTAATAATTCTCCTTATTTTATAAGATCATCCACGATTAGTTCACTCTTTTGAGTTTCTTTAAGGAGTTTCATGTAGTGGACCGATCACATATATACATGTATTATTTACATATCAACGTGATACTTATTACACCGACATGATGCGCAGCAAATGCCATTCGGATTTTTGATACAGAAATCATTACTGTACGAAAAATATATAGTAAATATGTCATTTGTTCTTAAAATATTATTAATATATCACATAAGGCAACGTTTGTTACCATGTTTTAAAAAATAAAAATCCACAGAATCGCAAATCGGTGTATCCGCCACCCACCTCGCAGCTTTTGGCCTCGTCGCTCGCGCCTCATGACGCAGGCGACAAGGTGTGCGAAAGTAAAAAAAAAAAAAGAAAAAATTTCACAAAACACGACCCCTCTCTCTGCCTCTCACATGTTTTCCAGAATTTTACCGAAAGCGGGGGTCTAGCCGCTTCCCTGCGCCAGCCCGCGTCTCTCTATCTCTCTCTAAAATAGGAAAATCGCTGCACACGCAAACAGGAGCTATAAAAGTGACATGTTTGGAAATGTCACACATCTAATCAAAGATTTAGAATTTCAAAATTTTTTCTGCCTCCATTTCAAACGGTGCCTTAACAAACATTCCGAACATGATGCTTAGAAGCTACAAATTAAGGCATAATTATTTATATATATGAATTGTGGTTGATTGTGCCGCGGTAAGTTACCATCCATACCATTCTACAAGATTCTAATTCGATTCAATTCAACGGTGTGACTAACTATATATGTATATATATATATATATGATATAAATGATATAAGACTTTAATTAGGAAAAATCTAACTTGCAAACCAAGTTCTCCTGGATCATACGGGAGCGCATGAGACTTGGGAAACAAGAAATATCTAAGGAAAAAAAATTTCTCAATGATGTGTGGGTCCCACCTCTTTTACTACACTCTTCTTATAACTTAAAATTAGATCGCAACCATATATATGTAGGGGTGTCAATGAGTTGGATTAATTTAAAGTTTAATGGACAGTCCACTTCAGACTCAATTTAGGTTAAAATATGATGGCCTATGAATCTCTTTTGAAGTCTATTTGTCAAACACATCACTTGATGAGTTGGACTCGGGTTAGCTCATTAGACTAAGAGGCATCAATAACCAACATATCTATCAATAACCACCATACCTACACATGCATTAAAAACATACTTAAATAAAGAAATAGGTCATCACCACACCAACAGTTTCTTCTAAATTAAAATATGTTTAAATTAAAATAGTGAATCTATCTACATATTAGTTTGATAGGTTGAAACGGACCCCATGAACTAGCATGAGATTTTTTTTAATTTGATCTATTAATTTGAGTTAGACTTGGGTTAGATTATTTTAGTGTTATACTGAACTGAATTTAAATTGGGCCAGCCCAATCCCACTCATTGACACCCCTGTATATATGAAGTTGTTAAAAAAAAAAATCTATTTCCCAACCCACCCACCCCCCCCCCCCCCACCACACACACACACAAGAAAAGGTCTGTAAGGCATCTTGTGTTCAACTGTGGTTTCTTCATCACAAAGCAAACTGCTCAAGCTCTATACGTCTCTTCTATATGATTCTGCAATTTATTGCTTTCACATTTCAGTTGAAGTGAAGTTATTTTATTGCAAAATAGCTGGAAAGGACATGGGAGCCTTTCTATATATGTGAAACCCATCAATCACAAATGGGAAAAATAAAATAAAATATAAAAAGCCTATTTTTACTCCCCTTCCTCCTGATTGGTAATTCTATGTTATCTATGAGTACATATGCTGTTACTTTATACCTTTCAGATGCCCATGATTAATGACCCATCTAAATTAAAGTTGGTCTTCTTTCTCTCCAACACCATTTTTATTTCATACAATAAAAGCATAATCCAATATGACGTCAAGAATGGACTATAAGTGCACATTATACGTACGTATCCCATATGACGTCAGAATATTAACAAAACTTGATCCTAATTAACTTATAAAAGAGACCCGGAGGTTCCATAGAGTTCATGATATGCAAAAAATGGCACCCATAAAAAGCTAATGGAATCGGAATATGTGGAAGCCACACTAAAAAGTATTTTTGATAGGTTTGGAATTTGGAATTGGAATGGAAATGTAATTAATTTTTTTTTTTCAGGAATCTAAACATACATCAAATGGAATGACAAATAAGATGTGCCGACTATGTTGGAATTCGGATCCAAACCATGTTCTTATTGAATCCGGATTGGAGTCTACCAAATTTCATATTCAACAATGGAATTAAGTATAAAAAAGAAAAGAAATTACTTCCCTCCCGTCTGCGGCTAAAACTGTCGCGCGTGACACAAAGCGGGAGGGCGCGCAACTCTTGGACTTTGTATCACGTGCGGCGGTTCCGTACAGATGAGTGTCGAACACGACTAAAAAAGAAAAAAAGTATTGTACTTACGCAAAGTGTATTTTCTGACGCCATATTAAACGTCAAAAAAAAAGAATGGTGGATAGTAAGAAACGATATGTTATTTTGAAATTTAAAAAATAATATTTTAAAATCTAAAATTTATGTTTTCGAGTTCAAATTTTTTATTTCTAAATCTAACCGAACTTGTCTATCGATTATCACCACTATGTACCGCTCGTCAATGATCACCATCATCTACCGTCCCTTCAAATCAATTGTTAATTGCCATCATTGTCCATTGATAATCGCCACCACCGATCAATCGTCATCACCATTAATCGCTCGTGTGTTGCCCTCTATTTACTAACTCATATAAAATCATGGGGACTGTCATGCCACCGTTTAAATATAGTAAATATATTTGTGTGGGGTAAATTTTTGGCTAGACGAAATCAAAAGTAACATTGACTTAATATGTTCTTCTTATCCGGAAACTATATATTAAGCATCTAACTTCAGTGTTTGAAAATGGAAACATAAATAGAAACGGAATCAAGTAAAAGCATATATACGGTCAAGTCGTCAACTTTGTGGGGAATCCGAATCGGAACCATGTTCTTTCTTATTGAAGCAGAATGGAGATCTACTAATTTTGAATCCGAATCCGAACTCTCGTTGTGGTAAGCTAAGCCCGTGTAACCACGATTCCCGACACTCCCATTTGCATCCACGGCCGTGGGAATCCCATCAAGCGGCCAATAGTACCACCGCCATCAGAAGCAAAAGAAGGAACACCCTAGTGTAGGTGCATCACCGTCTAATTAATGGGCCCCCCCATGGTGGACCACTGGACCCTGGGCCAATGGAACCGGATCCCCTTCTAGACAATGGCCACACCCAAAGGAACACTTCAAATTTGTCTATCTAATCAGACGGCTCTAAAGAAATAAAAAACAAAAGTCAGAAGAGAAAAAGGTCAAGATTAGTGGCGGTCTCCCCCCCCCCCCCCACCCTTTTCTTTGCCCCAAAGCAAAGACATCCGCAATAAAGTGGTGCCTTAATAGGCTATTTAATAAGGTCTTATCTACAAACATACACACACATATATATATCTAATAAAACTTTCTATCGAAATATCGATGGAATTTTTATTTTGTTATATGTTATTATTTAGAAACTTTTGATGTTGCAAAGTGTTGACAACTTGGAGCACTTTGCTCGTTTCCTTCTCAAAAGGAGGGGGTGGGCTGGAATGCACAAGTTCAAACCCATGCCCTCTCTTTATATTTCCTCCTCTTAAATCAATTAATTTATAAAATAAAAATAAAAATCAATAAAATAATATTTTACGATACATATCCTTCTTTAAAGGTTAATTGTATGACAACTTTTTTCAGATTAATATTTACACATATACCTTTTTATGGATATAAAATATCTTTACAGATCCTGAAGTCGAGAATATATTTGAAATATTCCTTCACCATCATCCCAAACCGGAGTATATATATGTATATATGTAAAAATCAAGTAAATATTTCAAATATATTCTTAACATCCATCAGTGCAAGTTAATACAAAGTCTTTGAAGATATTTTGTATTCATAAAAAATATATATGTGCAAATATAAATTTTTAGAAGGATTTTAATAGTCAATATAAATTTTCATACAATTTCCACACTAAGAAACATATATATATATATATATATATATATATATATATATATATGCGAAAGAGAATACCTACTTAAAAAAAAAGAGAAAAAGAAACCTACTTAATAAATAGTGGGGAGCCACACGTTCACGTTAGCTTAGTCCCTAAGTAGTATCAAGAAAGTGCGCGGTTTGGATACGGACTTTGACATCCTCCTGTGCCGTTTCGTATCCGATATGGATACCGCTATTAAGCTTCTAACGACTTCCGGGACGACATAACGCGACCGCATGGAAAGCGACATGCCGCTTCTTTCTTTGTAACGTGGCGGATTGTGATTGGTGGAACCCGTAACCGATGGCACGATGACAGGGTGTTGGACCTCCCCGTGTATAAATAGCAGCCGCACAGCCCCCGGCGGCACCGATCCCCGTCTCCGCCGTCACCGGGTTCCTACTCTCTCGCCGTTCTCCACTTCTCCTCCTTCCCCCGCCTCCGAAGCGGCGGCCTTCCATCGCAGCAACCCCACAGTCCCCGATGGCCTCCCCTCCGCAGGACGTCGAGACGGAGGCGTACTCGCGGCTGTCGTCGACGTCGGCGGAGCGTCCGCTCCTCGGAGGAGGCGGAGCTGTCGAGGACGTCGGCCGCGTCGGGGCTGGCAACGCGTCGGCAGCGTATGGAGAGGGTTTTGTGCCATCCGATGAGGCAAAGCAGCACCTGACAGCACAGGCGGCGGTGCCGGCACCTCTGGCCAGCGACAGCGAGGTCGAGCAGCGCCGACCTGCTCAGGCTGCAGTACCGGCGGCTATCGCCGGCGCGGGGCGTGGCGATCTGCTATGGGAGTTGCAGGGTTTTAGTGCGAGCGCGGCGCCGGCGAGGATCTCGTACTTCGAGGGTGGTGCCTGGAGAGAACTTCCGCCGGCGGCGGTGCAGTTGCTGAGGGAGGGCTTCCTGGCGGGGCGGTCGGTCGTGGAGGTATCCGTGGGGGGAACTCCCTGCATGTTCGATTTCGTGAGGATGGTGCAGATAGATGTGGCGACGGCGGCGCAGAAGCCCATCGCCTGGAACAACGCCCACGGTCGGCTCTTCTACCCGAAATTGGCTGCCGGAGCGGGCCCCAAGAAGAGCGACCGGAACGGCGGGGCGGCCTCCCCGGCTGCAGGAGGGCCCCTCGAGGAGCACTGGGACGAGAACAATGTGATCACATGCCCCAGCGAGGTGGACAAGCTGAGGTGGGAGGGGCTGCAGGAGCTCGTCGAGGGAGATCAGGCGTACGTGCTCGTGGAGAAGCTCTTCCTGGAGTCCATGGCGCGATCGGTCGCGGCCACCAGGATCACCTCCATCCGCAGGTGCTCCAACCGCGGCGCCTCGGGGAAAGCGCGGTCCCGGGTCTTCCAGATGTGGGAGCAGATGACCAAGGCGGCGCGGGGGACGGCCAACGTCAGGTACGGCTGGTACGGCGACTCGGCGGCGAGGATCGCCAGCGTCGTCGCGCACGGCTTCGGGCAGCCGAACAACCGGGCCATGCGCCCGGCGGCGCAGGCCGTGGGCGTCTACATGGCCCCGGCGTACTCGCCCCTCGCCAGGTAAGTACCCATCCGCCCTCATCCCCAAATCGAGCTCCAGCTTCCCCTCTCGTCTGTTCTTCCGTCTCCTCGTTTCTTGACACATATGTTCTTGCTGAATCTTGTACCCTCCAGCTTGTCGATGTCGGTCCCGGATCACGCCGGAGAGCACCACGTCCTTCTCTGCCGGGTCATCTTGGGGAGTGTCGAGGCCGTCGACATGGGCTCCCCCCGGCACCACCCCACCGGCGTCGACTTCGACAGCGGCGTGGATCACCTCGAGAAGCCCGGTTGGTACATCGTGTGGCCGACCCACATGAACACACACATCCTCCCCGAGTTTGTTGTGAGTTTCAAGACTTCCGAAGCCGCAGCTGGTACGCTCGATCTTCCTGATCAGCTTGCTCTCATGCTTCTTCCGATTCCCTCAGATCCCATTTTGCCCTCCTGCATGCACAGGAAGAATATATATATATATATATATATATATATATATATATATATGTGTGTGTGTGTGTTCTTCCTTGTTCTGATCAACCTGTGTGAACTGTTCGACGTTTTGTCAGTGCCCGGGGGGATAAGAAGAGGTCCTCAGCAGAGAACGCCTTCCAGGGCGCAGCTTACGTTTGAAAAATTGTTTGCCGAACTGGGGGATTTGTTGCCTGCTTCCAGAGTGCATGCAATGGAAAACCTGTTCAATCACTTCAAGGTACGCGTCAATCGATTCTTTGCTCTTCTGGAAGCTACGTCGGGGCATGTGGTTACAATGTATAAGATGTTTGGGGAAATAAAATATTCCAAAAGTATGGTTGGAAAGTAGGGATGGACTTTGGTGGGGCAGATGACCTAGTGTTTTTGGGTGTTTTTCTTCTTTATTTTTTTTTTAATTTTTGTGGGTTTGGGTGGGGGGGGGGGGGGGGGTTGGAGTGGGGGAAGGGGGGGAGAGTTGAGGTGAGGTGAGAAAGTAGAAATATAAAAGAAAATAGTGTGAAGAAGAGAGAAAGACAAGTGACTTCGATAAAGGGATAGAGGAAATTTTTAGACACAGATATCAATGGATGGAGCTTCTGCAAATAACTACCTACAATTGAGAGTGAGAGAGAGAGAGACTAATTAAGGGTGGTTTTCTTGTGGAGGAAGAGATAAATATGTTGGGACAAAGAGAGGGAAATATGTTTAGACCTGAAGTGATTCAGGAGAGAGAGATATATGTGTATATGTTGATTAGAGTTTAGGGTTTAGCGATGTATGTAAGAGAGAAAGAGACGTGCATATGTATGGAGGTATGTGTAGACCTCAATGAAGGTTTAGGGTTTAGGGATATGGGTTAGAGATAGACGTGATATTGGTTAGGGTTTCGGGACGTAGGTTAGAGAGAGAGAGGTGCATTATGAGATATATGTACGTAGACGACAAGTGGAGAGAGAGGAGGGGAGGGAAGAGTAATCAAGAGAGTGATATAGAGATAGAGACACGTGATAGATATGGACGAAGCTCGATAGTCAATTGAATTCTTAAAGGAAACTTGAAATTGTAGAGACATAAAGATAGTCATTATAAATAATTTCTTATTAATTGTCAAGAATATTATTATATACTTATAAGGCTGGTCAAGGAACCCTCCATCATCTTGACTCACTCTCTTTTAAGTATCCTGTGAAGGAAGAGATAAATATGTTGGGATAAAGAGAGGAAAATATGTTTAGACGTGGATGTGATTCAGGAGGGAGAGAGATGTGTATATGTTGATTAGAGTTTAGGGTTTAGCTATGTATGTAAGAGAGAAAGAGATGTATATATGTATGGAGGTATGTGTAGACCTCAATGAGGTTTAGGGCCTAGGATATGTGTTAGAGATAGACGTGATATTGGTTAGGGTTTCGGGAGGTAGGTTAGAGAGAGAGAAGTGCATTATGAGAGAGATATACGTAGATGACAAGTGGAGAGAGAGGAGGGGAGGGAAGGGTAATCAAGAGAGTGATATACAGATAGAGACACGTGATAGATATCGACGGAGCCAAATATTAATCGAACTCTTAAAGAAAGCTCGAAATTATAGAGACATAAGATAGCCATTATAAATAATTTTTTATTAATTGTCAAGAATATTATTATATGCTTATAAGGCTGGTCGAGGACCCCTCCATCATCTTGACCCACTCTCTTTTAAGTATCTTATCCCACACATGCATGTTTTTGAGTTAACAGTTACTAAAAATAATATACTTCCTAAATTGTGCTGAGGAAGCAACTTAATACAGCACTAGAGAATTTTTAGAGCTAGAGAGAGATTCATGGGTGGGGGGCTTCTACAAACTACTATCTTCTTGTAAGAGAGAGAAAGATCTGATTGGTGCATGATCTCTCTTGTTAAGGGAGAGAGACAGAGTTATATCTGTATGTTTGAACACACTCTCTTTTGAGTTAACGTTCATGGTTTAGGAAAAATGCAATTGCCTAAACGAGCTAGCTAGATTGTCCCCATGTAGATTAATTTCTTTCAAGAGTAACCTATTCTAGTATTGTCTCTACTTATCATTTCACATGCACATGGTTTCTCGTGAGATTCCTATCTCAACACAACGGCCTTCTTTCGCAGGCGGGGAAGCTTACCAAAGGCGTCTTCGTAAAGAACATGGCGGCGATCGGCGGACCCAAGCTACTCGCTATCGCCCGACGATTCAACAAATGATCGATGATGAGCTATTAGGGTTGCCACCACCTCCATATGGTTTCACAGCCCCTGACATGAACTGTGAACTCGGTGATAGAGTTTTTGCTCTTCATATATATACAAGTAGATGTATATATAGAAGGTTACAGACTCTGCAGGGATGTGATTTTGTGTTGGAGGGGGGGAGGGGAGACACCAAGTTCCAAAGAGGAGAACACCAAAGTCAGTTCTTCTTCTCTTCCTGGTTCTAGGGTTTGCAGGTTTCATTTCAGTAGACAATAGAGGCTTGCTACATGGGAATTATATGACATACTCGTTGCTTTGAGAGTGCATGTGTTTGGATTCTTCCCAGGAGCTAGGTGATCAGCAAGCATAGGTTATTAAGATATATGGAGCCATGAGAGGCGAAGGTTTTATAAGTAACAATGTTGGTGGTTTAATATTCTTTCTGGCTTTTAAACTGTTCATGGTTAATTGCTTCGTCTTTACCTTCTACTTATCTATGTTTGATACAACTTGTTGCCAAAAAAAAGGATAAAAAACTCACCCAGAAATTTTTAGAAAAAATTTGCACATAAACTATATATGTTAATTTGCATGAAAAGTTATCATCACTATTTCGTAGCCCACCCACTGTAATTATCTTCCATGGAACCACGGTTAATGTAAAATGATGAAAATAATTTATTACAAAAACCATGAGAAAGAGAAAAAGAGAGAACCTTTGTCTTCATCAGGTCATCATATCCTACTTTACGAACACAAAGATAGCGATTAATAGAAATTTTTAACGAAATAGAGTTCATATAATCAACCTCAAATAATTAGATAAAACTCTTATGACGGTGATGATATATATATATATATATATATATATATATCCACTTGAAGAACTCCACCACAGAAGAAGGCATTCCAATTAACAAGCCGTGCACGACAAAACTTATTAGAATTGGCTATAAGCTATAGTAGTTCTAGACGAGAATGATCCAGGAGAATACTACATTCAGACGTTTTATAATTAGACTCAAAATATCCCGACAATGGGATCAAATTCGGAAGTTATTCTTCTTTGAGGCATAAGTTGCTGCAAAACATTGTAACATAGACTTAAAACATGTATATTTCCTAAAGAAATACTTATTACCCAGATTATTGCACAAACTTGCACCTAATTCAACCACGCATGGACAGATTTAGTTTAGGTTCAATGGGGTCAAGTGTTTCACTGAATTTTTAAAAGGATAAATTAATTAGAAGTTTCTATCAGATTTTTAACTTATTTGTTAGTCCCTAACAGAGCTGTAACTCATGATAGTAAGTGTTATCACCTGTTACAGTTTACGTTAAGTCTTGTTACAGTAAAGACCTCCCTATTACAGTCAGAGACTTCTAATTAATTTATTTTTTTTTAAATTTTATTAAAAAGATTAAAAAAATTTATGAAATTAATTTTGATCGAATTTTTTTATAAAGAAAATGACTTCACTGACCTACAAATAAATTTTATAAATATATCTTAATTTTTACAGTGATCCCATTGAATATATAAAACTTTTGAATCCATCATTGAATTCAACTACATCGATCATGCAATGTTAATAAGAAAAGGTAACAACTTGCATAGTAGATTGGCGCAGCATGTTATACCAAGCGAACGTATGAGACATAAATTAATAGATAAAGTAGACAAATAAATTAGAAAAAATTACTAATCAATCTCTATTTTTTATTATTTATTTTTAGATCTTTGACTTACATATTTATAATCACATAGATAAGTACGTAACTATATAATTTTCTAAATGAACTAAAAACCTAAAAATAAATCTCTAAAAAAATAAGGATTGATGGATAATTCTCCCAATAAACTATTTTATTTCCACTGCCCATCTTGTTCTTTATTTCTTATATCTAAACCTGCAAGATCACTTTAGGATGCTTTCCTTGTGTACGTTTGAAATTTTGGAGTATCATAGTTGAGTAGATTCAAAATGGCCAGTTGACCTACGCCCCAACATTTTTTAGCCTTTTTTTTTTGTTTTCAAACCACGACTACCGACGACCCAGCTAGAACCGTTAAAATAGTTGATTTCAAAACAAATACGTTATAAATTTTAAAAGAGAAATTAATTAAAATTTTCTGACTGTGTAACATAATTTAGCGTATACTGTAACAATAGATAACACTTACTGTTATGAATTACAGTTTTAAAACTAAAAAATAAATTAAATATCTATTAAGGACTCCTAATTAATTTATCTAATTTTAAATCGAAATTTTCAAACTAATAATTTTACATTGTTACACCAACTATGGAGGTAAAAAAAAAGATAGGTGTGGTGGCCAAATCTGGCCACCTAGGCCCATCATGGCCCGTTACGGCCCTCTCATGTCCCGTCAACGGACGTGGCCCCTTCTCAGGGTACCACGCCCTTATAGGGGCCGTTCAGAGGCCTCCGGTGCGTAACCCCCATGACCGGGCTTCGCCAAGCTCCTCAGCAGCGTGCTTCCGAACAGGTCACCGGTCTCTTTACACCGAACAACTACAGACGCTACCGAACAGCACGTTCGACCCCCCACGCGGGTCACCTGCTCGGTAATCTTGGCCAGAGGTTGCCAAACAGCTCCTCGTGTCCGCACGCCGGTTATAACCGTCGCGGGCCACGCACCCCACCATCAAGGGGCGCGTTAACTGCCTGACATCCCAACGAACACCTGAACGTATAACTCCTCCTGTTATGCGCGCCCATCAAAGTACCTTTCTAGGCACGATCTATCAACGTTACACACGTCTGCCTCAGCACCCATGTCTATAAAAGTACAGGTACATGACCATGCACAGGTACATTCTCTCTCTCACGCTCATATACGAAAACCCTCTGCCATTCAAACCTCTCACTGACTTAGGTATCGAAAGATTTTCTCCAGTCTTCACCGGGCCTCTCTGATCGTTCCTGAATTTGCAAGATCTTCGTCTGTCATCAGTGTCCTCCCTTTGTTTTTCAAGTGTAGATCCATCAGGTTCCGACCCAGGCAAGTAAAAGCCTCCACAATAGGCAAACCTACGTATGCCCGTGAATTGTACATTAAAGAATGATCTAGTGTTTAACCCCTCTATACACACTACAATGATGCATCGAATCCCATATCTATGATCTAGTTAGATTTCGAATAAAACCCAGATTTTTTTTTATAAATACTGTTAAATTTTGCATACTTCCTTAGCATTGGGTTAGATTCACATACTCTCTCTTCTCTTCCTCGACGTTTGATGCTCATCAATGCTTAATACTTAACACCCTCCCATTGTCAATCTCCGACGACCGGCCAGTTTGATGCCCGCCGTCAACTCCGATCGATCCACCATTCAAATCAGAGAGGGGGTAGAGTTCAATAAATGTGTGGGACTAAGTGGTTCAAGAAGATGTGCCACATGCGTGCTGACCACCGGTGATGAGGGTTAGATTGGATTAGGGTTAAAACAATGTGTAGAGGTGGAAGACGAGACTCCCTATATCTTCCCAAAGTGAAGATGTTTTAAGTATTTCAAGTTGTTTAATAAACCTAAAAAATTATTCGTGGGGATTCCAACAAGGGAAGCCCTCGTAAAAGTTGCATCAAAAAGAATCCGCCCCGCAAGTGGAAGCATGCCCACAAGACCGAACATGGCCCCAGAATTGGAGCTTATAGCTCTTCTGTCCAAGCTGGTGAATATTAATATCCTGACTTTGCAATATTTGTCAAAACAAAATCTACAACTTTCACAAGATCAGATTGTTCATCTCTTGAGGCCACATAACTCGAGTAAGTTCTCCACTTTATTATTATCGAGATGGATGGTGAAGACATATTTCGGATAGGGTATCTGTCACGTAATCTACACATCTAACACTTTTGGCATTTACATCTTTGCAACAAAGACGTCACAGGCATTAGCGAAGAATTGCTTGCAGGGTGGTGACGAACCTGTTCGCCGTAGAACGATGGCCATGGAGGAGGGGGAGGGGGGGACGGGCTCCTGCTCAGTTCAGAAGACGTGGAGCTGCTTGCGATATGCCCTCGTCTTCCAGGAAGGCGTATGGATCCACGTATTGTGGGGGCGAGACCTGCATCTTGCTCGCATCATGCACAAAGCTTGTCCCAAAGAACTGCAAGTAAAAGCAAATCTATTAATAATTTGACCAGCCGGGTGGCAAGGAAGAGGCAACAAAACATGGAATGCAGACTTCTTTTTCCCGGCCTCAAACTTTGCAAGATCGTGTTCCAAGTTTTTAACAGGTATGAACCACTAAAATAAACTTTTTACTCTGTATCCGATTCGATGCATAGATTCTGAGTAGCAACAAATGTATTTGAGCCCACGAATGTTGATCATGTCGACGTTCATATGTTCTCCTGAAGAATTAGAAATTCCGAGCACAAAAGAAAGGATACCACGGAGCACAGTGGATTTTTTTTACCAGAGGACCCTGTTTTTCTACTGAGAAGATCTTAGATCATGCTTGGTATATGATAGGGATAGGGTTGAGTTAAGCCCATTGTTCATTTGGTATTGGGAGGTGTAACAAGGGATACGGATAGAAAGTGGGAATTTCCATCTCTATCCCCATTTCACACTTATCAAGACAACTTTTCCTCCATTGATGATGCCCTTGCTCTTTTGACCTATATTATTGAAATAATTAGACATAGTAATAATGTACTAATATAACAATATTATTATATTATTATACTCATTAATAATGGATATAATAATGTTACTATAGTAATTAACATATTACTATATCTCTCTGTCTTTTTGGCAGGTATACTATATTCATATGTTACTTTAGCGTTAACAAAGTAACGTAACCAAATTACTAATGACATCATAATAAATTACAACTAGACTTAATGCAATAACAGAATAATATCACTATATTACTGTAGTAATTAACAAAATAATGAACAAAGTAATATTCCTATAATATTACAATAATTGACATATTATTGGCAGTTTATATGTTACTATAGTAATTAACATAGTAATGCACTCAAATTAGGGAAAACATCATAGTAAATTATGATTAGGCTTTGGTAATAACATATTGGCATAATAACGTTCCTACATTGCTATAGTCATTAGCATAGTAATATTATTAAACTACTGTTATATACATAACTTAGTAATTAACATAGACAAATTATTAACAACATCCGAGTGCAGTAATCAAACTATTAACAATATCATAGTACATTATGTACAATTAGACTTAATATAATAGCAAGATTAAAACACTCCATAGATACATGATTAGACCTAATGACATAATTAAAAAAGATAAATTTGTAATTTTCTTAAGCCGTATCCGCCCTTTTTAAACTTTTTTCTTATCAAATAGAATATTTTACAACATTAACGAGGGAGAAATAATCTGAAATTAACTGTTATCCCCATTGTCACCCCCGTTTTCAATACACACAATAAAAATCAAAATAGGATTATCCCTATGCATACCAAATGCCATGGAGATAAGGATAAAGATAAAACAGCCCACGTTTTCAACAAACACGATAAAAATCAAAATAGGATTATCCCTATGCATATCAAATGCCATGGAGATAGATAAGGATAAAACAGCCCCCGCCTATTCCTCTCCCTTTGTATCCTGATAACTATCTTGCTGTTAGCAAATGAGTTCGAAAGAATAAAAGTAAGCTGATGGGAACATGTAAAAATAGAGATAGCCCGTTGGTTCTTACTTTCCAGATTTCATGGAATTTTACGATACCTAAACAAAGAACTCTATGCAAAACATATTATTAAAAGGAAACTTACAAAAAAATGCCGTTTAAAACCAGAAATAGAGATAACCTGTAATATTTTAGACAAGCCTAATCCCAGAAAAGAATGCTGTTTAAAACCAAAATAGAGAAAGTTCAGAGAAACATCTGAAGCAGATTTTAAAAGGAAACTTACAAAGTATAGAGCTGAGAAAAATGCAATTGTGATGAGCATCAACGGCCAAAATCCCAGGAAGAATGTCGCTCCAACTGTCAGAAGCAACTTTGCTCTCGGAATTAAGCCCTAAGAAAGAAGAAACAGAACAAACCATGGAACAGTTGCACAATAAATGTATCCTTGTATCACATATGGAACAATCAAGCAGCAAATAAAGAGTATACAAAAATTTTGTTACCTAGGATGCATAAATCTACTATACAAGTAGCAAATACAATGAAGTTGTTCGTTGGTATGAGCTGAAGGCTGATACGTTATGAACAATCTACCAAGAATTTAAGTAGATAGATACAGTCTCAAGTTTTATCGACCAAGAGAGTTGTATACCCGAACCATCTAAGCTTGAGTTCAAACCTTTTTCGCATGTGAACTTCAAAGTAAGTCAAGGTTAGAAACTTGCATGTAAGAATCAAGTAAATATACATTACATAAAAACATTCCTTAAGAGCACTTTCGATTATGATATATTTCTAAATTCATCTTCCTGCCAATTCCTGATCCCCTGAAACATTACTGCAATTATTCTACTACTAGAGAAATCAAAATGACTCACGAGAATGTAACTTTCGTACAGTACCCAGTGAACCAGTCAGTAGACAGTGAACATCTATTAACTGAACAAGGAACTAAAAAAAGGTGCATTTTTTTATGCTGCATATTATCTTTTTCTTATGATAATGTTATTAATTATTACCCACAAGATAGTTGCTAGCAACCACCATCCCTTCATCTTGTGATCTTTCGGTTCTCTGTTGGTAAGGATAATGTTCACCCACCCAACTCAACTAATGCTCCTACTTCTTAGCAGATAAGATGTCCCTGTTATTCCGCTTAGATTTTCCGTTGTAACTTCAAAATCAAATGCATAGAAAACGTATACTTTAAAACTCTTTAAAATAAGAGGAAAGAGAATACATAGAAGCAAGAGTTAAACACCTTGAGGAACTCTTGCTTAAAAAGTAGGAGGTCCATTCTGAGGGTTATCTGATTTACATGCAATACTCGAGGTGTGTAGATCTGAGATTTTTTTTCGTCAAATGAGGTAAGGGCAATATGAATACACGGAAAGTAAGAGCTGTCAAGACCTGATCTTGGAATTCAGGGCCACAAAACCACAGGGGGCGAGATTTCCTCCTTATCAAAAAAAAAAGAGTTAAACACCTTAGTTCCCTTTGTTGTTTATCTCGGATTTCTTAAGAAAGCATAAAAGACCTTCCTCTGCTACATCTTACGGCATTCCAGCCAGAACAATTAAGAAAAGGAGGATCTTGCCACGACAATTAACCAGATTTTTATAATAACGGAAAACTTGAAAAACCTTCTAACTCGGTGGGTCATCCTCAATTCTTTTTTCCCTGGCACCAGCATTTTTATAATAGAAGCCACCACAGCATTTTTATAATAGATGGAGCGAAATCTGAAGCAAATCCAGATTGAGCTCGAAACAGAATCCATGCGTCAAACTTTAGCGAAGGGACTTCTTCTATTGGATTCTACGACGAGCACTCCAATTTATGAAATCTCGTTCTTTTGTTCTACTGTTCTGAGTATTGGAAGAGACCATGGAGCGAAAACATGAACCAGAGAAGGAAGAGAGGGAAACAGCTATGAGGAACGAAGGGAGAAGTAGAATGCATGCACACCTCGAGTCCCTCACTGTTAAGAGCCATGGATCTCTCCCTCTGGTTCTCTAGCCCCATGTTGTAATCCGCAGATGCCACGCCATTCCACTTCCGCGGACCCCGCCCACGACCACCCCCACTCCGCTCCTCCTGCTCGAACTCCACCTCCTCCCTCAGCCCCGGGTATGCCCCCCTCCCGCCGGCGCCCTCCTCCAACAGAGACGTCGGCGTTATCCCCCTCCGCTTCAGCTCCTTCATGAACAGCGACTCCGGCGGCTCCTCCCCTGCCCACCACAAACCATCCCCCTCAGAACAAACAAACAGAGAGAAAAAACAAAACGTCGGCAAAGCCGTAGAGACCACTCAGAGTCGGAGATACCACTGGAGCCGGAGCTGCCGTCATCCTCAAGACGGCAGCGTAAGGGCGCGGTGAGAGCGGGGAACCTCGGTCGGAGGAGCACCGGCCGGATCCTCGCAAGAGGAGAGATCCCCGATCCACCTATTTGGAGGTACGCCATGCTCCCCTTCTTCCACCCGCTCCGATCTGCTACAGCTGAGAACTAGTAAGGGCACTCTAAGAAGAAGAAGAAGAGCGAGCCCAGCCGTGTCGCCATCGCCGCAGAGGTCGGTGGCCACGCAGCGAGAACCATGACAGGGAGCAGGGAGGAAGGAAGGAATAATCGGAAAATTTAGCAGAGAACGGTGAAATTTTTGCTTATTTATCACGTTTTCCTCCGGATTAAGATACCGTTTCCGCGTCGGCTGACGTGGAGCGCTGGAGAGAGGCTACGTGGGAGTTCTTCGGGCAAAGGTGAGAGTGAGACTACGCGAGTTATCGTGGTCCCGAGGGATAAGCTTTCTGTGATATTTTGTCTTCGGGGATTAAAGAATGGCGTAGTTTAATGTTGTAGCGTGGGGGAGTCGGCCCTTCGGGAAGCTTCTGTCCACGAGTTTGGAGGGCAGAGCCGCAGAGGCATCGTGTGGGACCCAAAAGGCGGGCGCAGGTGCTTGGCGTGTTGTGGCGCAGCAGGCGGTTGTAGTAAGAGTGTGACACGTGTCAACGTCAGGAGCCCGCGAGCACGGCAGGAAGGCGCGGTCCCATGTTCGTGCCGTCTTCGCTGGTGAGGAACGGCTCTTACGACACAGCTTTTTATTTATTTATTGGAAAATTAATAATAATTTATCACAAGTTGTGTCTATACAAACTTCTTAGCAATTTGGGCACTATTTGATTCTTTTAATAAAGTTTTTTTTCCCCTCTAAATCTTAACACCTACTCACCGTATACAAATGAGAAAGGTGAATTAATTTTTTATTCATCTGCATATATAAAGTTTTCATAAGGTTCCCCGTGTGAGCGGACCTCTAAATTTTATATGTATGTGGATAAATAATTTTTTTACATGTCTGTAGGGATAAATAGCAGTTCTTTATAGAAATAAGAGTGATGCCGGATAGAGAGGAGGAAGAAGGAGGAGACGGGAAAAGGGAGGAGAAGAGATAGGTCAGTGATCAACTCAGCCGCCTCCGAAAGAAGGGGCGATCATCTCAATCCAAGGGGAGGGGGAGGAGGGGTGCTTATCGTAGCCACAGTTTCAAACTCCATAACATTCTTCATTTTTTTAGTGAGAAGAACAAGACTATTTATGGGGATTAGGCTATTCCTAACTCTAACATGACTGCATAATAATTTTTTGACCAAAATATCTTTAGACTTAAAATAATACAAAATTCATATCAAAATTACATAAAAATAAAATAGACTCAAACTATGACGCCCATTTTGATGTGGCCCAATTTATTACAATTGACATTTGATTTCAAAAATAAGACTAAAATGAAAAATACAAATTTCGCAAACCTAATGTCCATATCTAGTGTCAATCCACACAGTCCGTAGTCCCACTTTCGCTCATTCTCCCTCTCTTAGAAAAATTCATCCTCAATTTTTGAACTATCATAGTAGGACGAAGTCAAATACAAGAGTACACATATAAAACTCTACGCAAACAATCAAATCAGGAATCTCAACCTGTCATCGCTTTTGTGAGTCACAAAATCCTGCCATATGAAATCAACTAGAGAAGGCTCCAACATCATATCAACCACAGACTGGTCAACTAGTGACGTAGTGCGATAGAAAAGATGTGCATCAAACACATCTTCAGAGATATATTCTAATTTAGACTTGACAAATAATGCATGATCCCAACTATCAGAGAGAGGCGAGACACACCTAGCCTTAAGAGATGGATCATCTGCAAATAGTGTATCATCAAACAAGTCTAATCCAGAAGCAATAAACAAACTTTGATCCCATACTGCAACAGAGGGTGTGGAAAACTTATCTATCAAAACTTGTAGTGTCTTCTTAATATCATGAATTAATTGTTGATCTGCATTTGAAAATTGAAATTTACCCTTGAGATGCGGTAGTTGAATGATGTAGTGAGATTGGTCTGGGGAGACGATAGCATGCCTCTCAATCACCCATTCTCATCCCTGGTTAATGCAGGTGCTCTGAGAATTAATAGTGTACAATGCTCCATCAACATATTCTAATTTTTTCTATGTGTTACTACCTCTAACATGTCGGTGGAACTCTACAAAAGTTTGATCATCCTTAACAATAATGTCTGTTGAACCACTCTTATATTTTACCATTATATTTTGATGATAATAAGATTTATGATTGATTAAATATTATCAAATATATTTAATATCATGATTTCCTAATAAATATAAATTTATTGAAATTATTGATGTATATGGTGCACTAAAATGATAAATCGATATTTATTTAATATACATCGATTTATGTTCAAAGTGCCACATCGATTTCACTAACAACGATTTGATAAGTTACACAATGATTTGATCGTGTAACGATTCGTTAAGTGAAACAACGATTTGCTCTCATAACGTTTTTGTTCTCATAACGATTTCATAAGTGAGAACAACGATTTACTCTCATAATATTTTTGTTCTCATAACGATTTCATAAGTGAGAACAACGATTTGCTCTCATAACGTTTTGGTTCTCATAACGATTTCATAAGTGAGAAACAACGATTTGATTCTCACATCGATTCGATAAGTTTTATAATGATTTGAACGTCATAACGATTTGATAAGTTTCATAACAATTTGGTTGCCACATTGACTTCATGTAAACATCGATTTTCTTTATACTTAGATCTTTTAAATATGTTTGACACCTAATGAAAAGTCAAAAATATCTCTGACAAAAGATTTTCTTCTATCTCTCTAGATCTCTTCTCTCCTGTCAAACAGAAAGGTGGTCATTTACTACTTCTGGGAGAAAACAGGAAGCATAGAGGTATGTGAGCTTTTTGACATAAACACTATTTTAGCTAAACACTTTCTTCTATGCTTGCAGACCTCGTAGACCACAAAATATCATAAGAAAGAGAAGATGAGCAACGGCTAGAACTCCAACGGATCTCCTCAACAGATTTGTTCAAAAACTGTTCATATAAAATATGAAGCAAGGCTGAAGAACAAAAAGAGAGCTTTCCTGAAGATCTTTGAAGGAGTGTACAACCAGTGAGGAACCTCAACGTCACATACACTCAAGGAAAGAGAGAAGAGTTCGAGCCAAATCAAGAGAAGCCTTTCATAGCAGAAGTCTTCAATGCTTTTAAGCCTTCTTCTCTTCACTCTCTCTTTGTGATCATTGTAATTCTTGGGGAGAGTCTTTTGTTGAGAGTTTTTGGGTCAAAGTTCATTATTGTAGAACTCTCATCCTTGTTCTTTCTTTTCTAAGAAAGATTTTTGTCCAACTGTAGGACTGTATACAGTGTAGAACCTAGCTAGGAGTTTGTGTCTTGCAGAACCGCACTGGAGTTTGTACCAGGAGGTTGACTTCTTGACCTATAAAAGAAGTGGGATGCCTTCTTGCCCGAGAAAGAGAAGAAGACCCGCTAGGGTGCTGGGTGTTGTATTGTCCTTAAGGGAGACTGTACCCTTGGTTAGTAAAATCCCAAGAGGTTGCTTGGGAATTGGACATAGGACTTCCATGTGGGAAGGGCCGAACCAGGATAAATCCCTTGTGTTATTTGTATGATTGTTTATTTGCTTCCGCACTGCTACTTTTTATCACACTAAACTAACCAAACTTTCAAGTGATAATTTTCTGTGTTTAAGTTTCTGTTTCAAATTTCAGAAAACCTATTCACCCCCCCCTCTAGGTTAGCTTGCTACCGTACCAAAAGGGCCTACAATGTCATCCATTGTCAAGAGAGAGTCGACGATAGATTGGGGAATATAATTTTCCAAATATCGATCATCCAACACCATGATCACATGCTTATTGTTGGGGAAAAATACGTCAAATGGAAAGTACATCGAGGTTACCTATTAGGGCAGCATGGAACTTTTGTTGTTGCTGGATGAACAAGACTCCACTGGTGTGGGGCGGGGTGCAGCGCAACGCCAATTTGTGGTAGGCAGTCGCGTAGACATCCACAACAAGTTGCTGGCTCTGCGAACAAAGCTCTTATGGTAGATGGGGCTGGTGCAGGTGTGGGCGGGGTGCGGGTTCTAGCAGGATGCAATGGTTGTGTAAGAAGGACATCTGTGTGACTGCATAGTGCTCTGCACGAGGCAGAAGTGCGGGGCGCCAGAAGTTCGCCCTCTATGTGTTGCCATGTGGGACCAGGGGAAGGCGGTGTGGTAGCGCACACAAAGGGGCACAAGGCATATCAATGGCACCGGGCCCGTGAGGGCGTGGGCAAGTGCAGTCGAGGAGTCCCCATGCATGGGCATGGGTGACGAGGGAAGGCGGTGCAACTAGGAAACTACCTTAGGCTGCCAGGTTGGTGGATCAGGCGATGAGGTGGTTTTGCGGCAGAAAGAGGAAATGGAAGAGAAGACAGAGCGTGGGTGACAATGGGCTTTGCGGCATGGAATAAAAAGAAAAAGAAGAAGAAGACGAGGGGACGGGTGACAAAGCAAGCGTATGAAGTTGCAAGGTGGAGCAGAGTTCAAGCGACATGGCATAGGCAAGAAACAACAGGGCGATGTAAAAGCGTCGGTGATGAGGCAGGCATCGCGAGAAAGGGGAGAGAAGAAGAAAATAGACAAAGCGGATCTCAGCCCTATGGGGGAAACCGAACCTGGTTCTGATACCAAAATTGATGCGAGATAAGGAGGAGGAAGAAGGGAGGAGAAGGGAGAGGCCGGCGATCAACTCAATCACCTCGAAAAGAAGGGGCGATCATCTCAACCCAAGGGGAAGGGGAGAAGGGGCGCTCATCATAGCTCGCCAGAGTTTCGAACTCCATAACATTCTTCATTTCTTCGTTGCTTGTAAAAGAGGAATACAAGACTATTTATAGGGATTAAAACTATTATAAACTCTAACATGACTGCATAATAATTTTTTAAAATTTTGACTTAAATAATACAAAATTCATATCAAAATTACATAAAAATAGAAAAAAACTCAAACTACGATGCCCATTTTGACGTGACCTAATTTATTACAATGACATTTGATTTCAAAATAAGACTAAAATGAAAAATATGAAACTTCCAAAACCCAAAGTCTATGTCTAGCACCAATCCACATTGTCCGCAATCCCACTTCCACATCAAAGGGTGTTCATATATCGTCTGCACGTATAAAGCTCTTATGGGAATCATAGACCCCTAAACTTTGTATGTATACATAAATATTTTCTTTTCCATCTACATAAGTAAATAACATTTTTTTTAATAAAAAGACGAGCATACAAATCAACTCACCACTAATCATTTAATTTGGAAGGAGAAACTACTAAAGGTACTTAGAGCACAATGAAACCAGTAAAATGTTTGAAAGAATGAGCTTCTATCTTTCATCTCATCTAAAATAATTTTGTCCCCATGTACCAAAACTGTTGTAGATAAAATTGTAGGATATATTGCTAAAAATGCTTTAAAATAGATGGCACTTTTGTATGTTTTTTATGTGTAAAGGATGTTCATATCTCAAGCTGAGGTGTCCAAGACTTGGTTTGATTTTAGTCTAATCCTAGTCCTACATGTACATATAATTGGCTTTCCAACTCTGAGGATATAAAGTTGGCATTTTTATTGCATGCTAACCTCAACCTTAGTATTGATCAACCATAGAAAAAATAACTACATTACTAAACAAATGGAACTGGAAAATAGAGAAAAAGATAGGCAAAAGAAATCTGTGTCATAGTAAAATACTATAAAGCTCTCTGATTGTTTTGTTTTTACAGTGCTTTCCAGTTGTGTATTTGATTGTAAAACAGTGTAAATCTTATTTACATTGTCTCATTGGGTGTTAAGGCTTTTCTTGTTTTAATTTAAGATATATTACCCATGAAAATAAAAACTAAACAAATATAATTTAGAGTTAAAACAAATTGAAAAAATATCTTATTTTTACTTTATGGTCAACAAAATAAAATGCCCCCCAGTTTCAAAACCAAAAAGGTTGCTCCAATTTCAAAACCCATGGCTTCAAAGTTGGAGAGTTACATTATTTTACAACAAAACAAAGATCACGTAAAGAAAAATTTAACAATATAGTCTTCGTTCACATTGAGGAAAATATTCCTGGAACATTTGATTTTACTTGCAGTTGATGGAGAAGAGAGTGGCTTAGAATGTTTCCATTTAAGCTTGCATCGATATTTAAGTGATATCAAAAACTTGATCTACTAAGGGCGTTCACAGTTTAGGGTTTTAGACTTTAACTTCTTTCTCAAATCGTTGCTGAATTGAAATAAATTTATTGACTTTGGTTCAATATTTTTAGGATATATGGATGTATTATTCAAAATTGACATTAAAATTAATATATTTATAATATAATTTGGTGTTTATTTTCATTTAATTCAATTGTTGGTAGGTTGTCAATGGATCGGATTGGCTCGACAGATTTGCGAGTTTGGCCCAATTTTAAGCCTGAGTCGTAAGATTTTTTTCAATTCGTAAATTTTTAGTCAGGTCTAAAAATTCGGTCCGACTTGGTTTATAGATGGGGGTGTCAATTAGGCCAGGCCGACCCGAAGGCCCAGTGGCCCGACCCAATTTTACACAGGTTTCCATCAAATATTTTAACCTCTTTTAAATTTTGAATCCGACCTGAAATAAGATTGGGCCGGGCTTGAGCTTGGCTTGGCTCGTCCCAGATGGCCCGGTGGCCTGGTAATTTTGTTTAAAAAAAACAAGCGACCGACGGTAATTCTAATATTCTATAATATTAAACTAAAAGATATGTTGTTGAACTATGTTTAATGACTTAATATTTATCTAGATTAGTCTAATAAATTTATCTAGATTAGTCCAATATTTATTTTATGCTGTTTTGATTCAATACACACCAATTTTATTGTAAAAAAATAATAAGAAGAATATCTTTAAAAAGGTAAAAATTGGGTCGGGCCGGGCCTGAGCTGGGCCTTACCTAACAGTCTCGGGTCGGGCCAGGTTTCTAAAAATCGAGACTTGCCCCGGATCGGACCATATTTGGGCCAGTCGATTAGAGATCGAATTCGATCCGAGCCAACTCAGATCTGATCTAGAGTCGATCCATTGCCACCTCTATTTATAGATCAAAGTCGAGTTTAAAATTTGGCCCGACAAAACCAGCCTAGCCCGTTTTCTACTCATCTTGCTGCCGCCACAGTGTCGTCGTCGCTGCTCGACGGTGCTTCGTAGGGCTGTAAACGGAGCGGATATGGGTTTTTCGGTTTCGATCCGAATAGTTAATCGGATAATGTATCCGCTCAGAATACAATTCGAATACGGAGCGAATAATTTTCAAATTCAGAGCGGATACAGATATTGTAACGTAGCGCATTTTTCGGATCTTCGTGGATCCTTGCTTAGCGGGTTTGGTGGCCAGTGTGTGGCCCATTAGTCTGTGTTACAAGTGTTTTCGCAGGTTGTGAGGCTTAGTGGGCCGGCAGGTTGGGCCAAAGAGCTCACAGGTCTCTGTCTGTGAACGCGACAGAGCCTAGCGTCGCGTTCTAAAAGCGACAGTCCTGGGTGTCGTGTTCTGGTTGCTGCCGCGGAGCGGTCTTCATATGCATGTCCTCCGCGTGTCGCGCGTTGGGCGACCTACTGACGTCGACCATGGGAAGGCTACGGCCTTCTCCGTCGCATTTAGGTCGCGATGGTAGGGTACGTCGCGTTCCAAACTGTGATGTTTTTAAGAAAGGTCGTCCGAACAGAGCTCAGGAAGCTCTGCTCGGCCAGGGAGGAGTTTTTCACAAGTGTTCGGGTGATTCGAGGTTCTGGAGGAGTTTTTGGCATGCTCTCGCCGCGAGGACATTGCACGGAGCGGGGGAAATGCCGGGTGATCGCCGTTCTTCGCGTTCTTCACGAAGGTAGGGAGTTTTTGCCCAGTTTTACGTTGTGAATTGCATGTGAAGCATGAATGGTTTGTTACTCATTTTATAAACGATAGATAACATGCTAGGACAATGAATAGAGCATGAAAAATGGGTTTTCACATCGTTTTACATGGTTTGTGTAGGAGATCCGGAGATGGAACTCGGATTAAGGTTCTGCCTGTGAAGGCGACGGACCCTGCTGTCGCGTTCTGAACGCGACAGGCCGACCCATCGCGTTAGGCTTTTGGTCGCGACGTATCGGGGTGTCGCGTTCTGAAGGCGACAGTAGCCCCCGTCACGTTAACAATTCCGAGAGCTTTATGGTTGCGCTTGATAGCGTAATTATTGGATTATCACTGTGTATTGTGCAAGGCATTGGTAAGCGGTGCATTGGCACCTGTAGCGCTCAAGGAGCATGTTGTTCATGTGGTTAACGTGGTGTCTACATGGTTTAAACACTGTGTATGTGGTTAGTTCGTGGTGGTTGGGCATTGAGGTTCCAGTGTGAACCTAGCCTTGGTCCTTTGATGTCTTTTATAGGTTATTTAGGATGGTTTTATTAGTAAAGCATGTGTATGATTATTAAGTGGTTATTATATATTGTGTTAATATGGTAATGGAGGTTATGAGATGACCAATGACATGCAAGATTGTTGTATGTTATTGTGATTTAAGTATGTGTTGGTGTCAGTTAGCTTGGAGGTCACATGGTGACTGGTGACAAGCCAACTATGGTATTGATGTACCGTGATTTGTGAATAAAGATAGTTTGTGTATGTATCGTGGTTTGTGCAATGTCGAGTTTGGTGGTCCGGCCCCTATTCCGGAATGCCTCTAGTCAGGTACCCCAGGTTTTGTGTGAGCCAGGCACGTTAGTGCTCGGGGTTTGTCCCGGAACTGTGTGTACCTTCGAGGTCTGTGTCGTCTTCCTCGACACCCTTACTTCTGTGTTTGAGTTGTATGTCTGCTAAGGGAAAGACGACAGAGGGCAGCGACTTGTGTTTGTGAGTGTGCAGTCACTTGTAGCGCACTCGTGGTTGGGGGTACGGACACCAGTAGATGTACTGGTCCCCAGCTAGTCCTGTGTTTTCAGTGCCTCACTTTAGGGAGCTCGGGCAGGAGTCCCTAAAGGTGCCAGGCATTGGCTTGCAGCTGCGTGGTCTACAGATGTGGCGTTAGTTGGTCTCCACTATTCTTTGGCTACTGTGTGGTTGTGGAGTGGCAGTTGGACCTTTCATCCGTGACTGCGAAACTGAGAGGTAGTTCTTATGTTGTGTTGTCTGGGTTGGATACTGGCGTCATGAACTAGTAGTCCGTTCCCGTGTGGTGGCATCGTTCTTTCCGACTCGTGCTTCGCCATTGGTGGTGGCTTGTGTGTGTGACTGGTTGGTTGAGGTTTAGCCGTTGTGGTGTGCCCTGGTGGTGGCACGGTTTTAGTTGTGGCTCTGTTGTGGTACCTCGTGGAGGTAGGCATGGTTTGCCGAGTCGGAATCGGAAGGCGAATCGGGTTGCTCCTGATTCGCCCCGATTCCCCCCGAATCGGTGCGAATCGCACCGATTCGCATGGGTATATTATATATATATATAATATGATATATATATATATATATTGCAGATATATTATATGTATTACATATATGATATAATATTATATATATTTATATAATATATAAAGGGAATCGGGGCGAATCAGGCGAATCAGGGATCGGGTTCCCCTGATCCGCTCCGATTCGGGGGAATCGGGCCGATTCGCTCCGCCATGACAAACCATGGAGGTAGGTACCTGTACCCTTCGTGGATAATTTTGTGTTGCGGTACTTCGTGTACCAGTCCCTCCAGGTGTTGAGGTGGACTTGTGTTTTGTAGAGGTCTGTAGTGTGGCTTCCACACGTTATGTTTTACCCTTCTTTGGGTAAGTTTCCAAATTGTGGTTTAAGTACGCGGTGGATTGGCTTACTGATGCCAGTCCTGTTACTCTTCGTGGGTAGGTTGCCTGTGAGGCTTGTAGCTTAGACAACCGGTTGTTGTAGTGGTTTGCCTAGGCATTTCAGTTGTTGGGCAGACTAGAAGTGTTGTGCTAGTCCTGTTGTCCCTCTTCCTTTCCGGTATTTGTATTAGCTGATGTGATTATGTTTAGTTGATGTTAATCATGTTTTGTTATGAGCATGATATGGTCTGGCTATCGGTGTTGCCAGTGAGACCCTCTAGGGTTGAGGTCTCTTCAGTTTGGTGTGTTGTTTTTGGATGCTCCCTACTAAGCCTGTGACTTGTTGAGGCTCACTCCCCTACAGTTCTTTTCAGGGCTTGCCGTTTGTGTGTCTTGCAGAGGTGTTGTGGCAGACTTGTACCACCAGTAGTAGAGTTAGTCGTGTTGTGTGAGCTTGTGCTCCCTCAGGATATGCCCCAAGTAGTTGTACTCTTTTATTGGACATGTAATAATATATTGGGACAGTTGTAAATTGATATATACAGGTATGAGCATATGTACTTTATTGTGTCTTATACTGTTGTGGTTGTCTTTTATATTCTTACTGGACACGTGTACGAGCTATCCCTTGCGAGACTTAGGTCCGTTCGCAGTAGGCGGACTTGGATATGGAGCCTTATTGGGCATAAATATCCAGGGCCATCACAGTTGGTATCAGAGCATGGTCCAGTTAGAATATGAAAAGACATTGAAGTTACAATGTCCGAAGACATGGTTTAATGTCCACTACTGGTAGTAAGTCTGCGGTTTTGTGTGATTTTTAGTAAGATTTTCACATGAATTTTTGTATGTGAATTGTGTGTATGGCTGGCCAGCTTAGCAGTTGTTAGTAATGGCAGAGAAATTGTGAGGTTAATGGTATAAGTTGAGTGGTTACATTAGTGTGCCAATTGCAGTTAAAGTATGCTTGTTTAAAGGTTTTCAGTTATAGAAATTGAAGAGATTAATGAATTCAGTTATAGAATTCAGTGAAGGTGTTTTAAGGAGGTACAGAGTTGGCAGAGACAGGTATAAGGTAATGATAGATGGAGTAGTAGAGGGAACAGTGTTATAATGAGGAATAGAACAGTGTGATAAGGATTATTAAGTGTGCTCCTCGATTTACCAATACCTTATCTAGAGCTAATCAGCCTCATTTAATTATTCCAAATCTTTCCATATCACCGATCACATTATTATCCCAACTACTACTTAACACTTATTAACACAGATTTCAAATACAATAATTACTTCTGCTAAGGTTCTCAACCACAATTAAGAGTGGTTCAACATTATCACCTGAGGCAATAAGAGGGAGACGAGCGCTTCTGAGTGCCGATTCCAAATTGGGGTCTTATAAGCAATTCTGATAACCGAGCGAAAAGTTATGCCCGTTTGAGCGAATGGGTGTCTGTATGTGATCGCATCGGTAGCCTGCGACCACGCTCCTGGAGGGGAATTTGGGCACCGGATCAGAATTCACCGAATCCGACCTTGTGCCGACCAGGTCGAAGTTCCGATTCCGAATTGGGGCCTCCCGGGCGGTTGCGATCACCGAGTGTACAAATATCCGCGTCTTACCCAAGGGGTGCGACAATCGGTGTACTAGAACACACGCTCCGTGGTGCAATTTTGGCCCCAGAACGGAATTCCACAAAACTGGAATTCTGTCGACCGTCTCGGAGTGCCGATTCCGAATTGTGGTCACATAAGCGATTCCGATACCCGGGCGGAAAGTTATAATGCACAGTTCTTTCGCTAAAGGGGTGAGAATAATACGAAAGGGGTGACTATTTCGGCGATGTTTGTCCATCCATATTTACGACCTGGGGACGAGTTCTCGTGCAGAGTTGAACACAACTTCCGATCACCGTCACAGGCCGACTCCGTGTGTTGACCCATCCGGATTCACGTAATCGAGGGAGACGTTACTGCTAGAAAACCTTGGAATGGGGAGATCATCGGCTGGAATTGCAATTTTGGAGTGTGAAACGAAGGTTTTTCGACCTAGAAACTATGTCTTATCGCCTGAGGAAATAAGGGGGCGCGAGCGCCTCTGAGTGTCGATTCCGAATTAGGGTTTATAACGATTCTGATAACCGAGCAGAAAGTTATGCCCGTTTGAGTGAAGGGGTGTTCGTATGCGATCGCATCGGCAGCCCGCGACCACGCACCCGGAGGGAAATTTGGGCACCGAACCGGAAATCACCGATTTCGACCTTGTGCCGACCGGGACGAAGTGCCGATTCAGAATTGGGACCTCGCGGGCGGTGCGATCGCCGGCCGTACAAATATATATGTCTTACCCAAGGGGTACGACAATCGGTGTACTAGAACACACGCTCCGCGGTGCAATTTTGGCCCCAGAACGGAATTCCATGAAACTGGCATCTTGTCAACCGTCTCGGAGTCCCGATTCCGAATTGTGGTCACATAAGCGATTCTGATACCCGGACAGAAAGTTATGTCGGGTATCAGAATCGCTTATGTGACCACCGACTGCCGTACCCTCCGGTTGGACGCGGATATTTATTCGCCTGGGGGTCGAAACCGCCCGCGAGGCTCCAATTCAGAATCGGCACTTCGACACAGTCGGTAAATGGTCGAGTTCGGAGATTTCCGGTCCGGCGCCCAAATTCCTCTCCGGGAGCGCGGGCGCGGGCTGCCGATGCGATCGCATACGGACACCCCTTCGCTCAAACGGGCATAACTTTTCGCTCGGTTATCGGAATCGCTTATAAGACCCCAATTTGGAATCGGCACTCAGAGGCGCACGACGTTCATTTGTTGTCTCAGGCAATAAGACACCGTTTCGGGGTCGAAAAACCTTCGTTTCGCACTCTGAAATTGCCATTCTAGCCGACGATCTCTCCTATCCAAGGTTTTTTGGCAGTAGGGACTCCCTTGATTACGCGAATCGCTGGCTGAGCCCACACGCGGAGCCGCCCAATCACAGCGATCGGAAGTCGTGTTCAACTCGACGCGAGATCTGCTCCCCAGGTCGTGGATATGGGTCCCCGAACATAGCCGATATTGTCACCCCCTCCGGTTTATTCCCACCCCTTCAGCGAAAGAATTGGGCATAACTTTCCGCACGGGCATCGGAATTGCTTATGTGACCACAATTCGGAATCGGCACTCCGAGACGGTCAAAAGCGCGCTGGTTTCGCGGAATTCCGTTACGGGGCAAAAATTCCCTCCGGAGCGTGTGTACTAGTACACCGACTGCCGTACCCTCCGGTCGGACGTAGATATTTATTCGCCCGTGGGTCGGAACCACCTGCGAGGCCCCAATCAGAATCGGCACTTCGACTCGGTCGGTAAATAATTTGCATTGGAGATTTTGGTCCGGCGCCCAAATTCATCTCTGGGAGCGCGGTCGCGGGCTGCCGATGCGATCGCATACAGACACCCCTTCTCTCAAACGAGCATAACTTTTCGCTCGGTTATCGGAATCGCTTATAAGACCCCAATTCGGAATCGGTACTCAGAGGCGCACGACGCCCCTTTGTTGCCTCAGCTGATAAGACGTCGTTTTGGGGTGAAAAAACCTTCGTTTCGTCCCCCGAAATTGCAATTCTAGCCGACGATCTCTCCTATTCCAAGGTTTTTTGGTAATAGCGACTCCCTCGATTACGCGAATCGCTGGCGGAGCCCACACGCGGAGCCGCCCAGTCACAGCGATCGAAAGTCATGTTCAATTCGATGCGAGATCTGCTCCCCAGGTCGTGGATATGGGTGCCCGAACATCGCCGATATTGTCACCCCCTCCGGTTTAATCCCACCCCTTCAGCGAAAGAATTGGGCATAACTTTCCGCACGAGCATCGGAATTGCTTATGTGACCACAATTCGGAATCGGAACTCCGAGACGGTCAAAAGCGCGATGGTTTTGCGGAATTCCGTTCCGGCGCAAAAATTCCCCCGGAGCGTGTGTATTAGTACACCGACTGCCGTACCTCCGGTCAGAAGTGGATATTTATTCGGCCGGGGGTCGGAACCGCCCGCGAGGCCCCAATTCAAAATCAACACTTCGACCCGGTCGGTAAATGGTCGCATTCGGAGATTTCCGGTCCGGCGCCCAAATTCATCTCTGGGAGCGCGGTCGCGGGCTGCCGATGCGATCGCATACGGACACCCCTTCGCTCAAACGGGCATAACTTTTCGCTCGGTTATCGGAATCGCTTATAAGACCCCAATTTGGAATCGGCACTCAGAGGCACACGACGCTCCTTTGTTGCCTCAGGCAATAAGACACCGTTTAGGGGTCGAAAAACCTTCGTTTCGCACTCTGAAATTGACATTCTAGCCGACGATCTCTCCTATTCCAAGGTTTTTTGGCAGTAGGGACTCCCTTGATTACGCGAATCACTGGCTGAGCCCACACGCGGAGCCGCCCAGTCACAGCGATCGGAAGTCGTGTTCAACTCGACGCAAGATCTGCTCCCCAGGTCGTGGATATGGGTGCCCGAACATCGCCGATATTGTCACCCCCTCCGGTTATTCCCACCCCTTCAGCGAAAGAATTGGACATAACTTTCCGCACAGGCATCGGAATTGCTTATGTGACCACAATTCGGAATCGGCACTCCGAGACGGTCAAAAGCGCACTGGTTTCGCAGAATTCCGTTACGGGGCAAAAATTCCCCCCGGAGCGTGTGCACTAGTACACCGACTGCCGTACCCTCCGGTCGAACGTAGATATTTATTCGCCCGTGGGTCGGAACCACCTGCGAGGACCCAATTCAGAATCGGCACTTCGACCCGGTCGGTAAATGGTTGCATTCGGAGATTTCCGGTCCGGCGCCCAAATTCATCTCCGGGAGCGCGGTCGCGGGCTGCCGATGCGATCGCATACGGACACCCCTTCGCTCAAACGAGCATAACTTTTCGCTCGGTTATCGGAATCGCTTATAAGACCCCAATTCGGAATCGGCACTCAGAGGCGCACGCCGCCCCTTTGTTGCCTCAGGCGATAAGACGTCGTTTCAGGGTCGAAAAACCTTAGTTTCGCACTCTGAAATTGCCATTCTAGCCGACGATCTCTCCTATTCCAAGGTTTTTTGGCAGTAGAGACTCCCTTGATTACGCGAATCGCCGGCGGAGCCCACACGCGGAGCCGCCCAGTCACAGCGATCGGAAGTCGTGTTCAACTCGACGCGAGATCTGCTCCCCAGGTCGTGGATATGGGTGCCCGAATATCGCCGATATTGTCACCCCCTCCGGTTTATTCCCACCCCTTCAGCGAAAGAATTGGGCATAACCTTCCGCACGGGCATCGGAATTGCTTATGTAACCACAATTCGGAATCGGCACTCCGAGACGGTCAAAAGCGCACAGGTTTCGCGGAATTCCGTTCCGGGGCCAAAATTCCCCCCGGAGGTGTACTAGTACACCGACTGCCGTACCCTCCGGTCGGACGTGGATATTTATTCGCCCGGGGGTCGGAACGGCCCGCGAGGCCCCAATTCATAATCGGCATTTCGACCCGGTCGGTAAATGGTCGCATTCGGAGATTTCCTGTCCGGCGCCCAAATTCCTCTCCGGGAACGCGGTCGCGGGCTGCCGAAGCGATCGCATACGGACACCCCTTCGCTCAAACAGGCATAACTTTTCGCTCGGTTATCGGAATCGCTTATAAGACCCCAATTCAGAATCGGCACTCAGAGGCGCACGATGCCTCTTTGTTGCCTTAGGTGATAAGATGTCGTTTCGGGGTCAAAAAACCTTTGTTTCGCACTCCGAAATTGCAATTCTAGCCGACGATCTCTCCTATTCCAAGGTTTTTTGGTAGTAGCGACTCCCTCGATTACGCGAATCGCTGGCGGAGCCCACACGCGGAGCCGCCCAGTCACAGCGATCTGAAGTCGTATTCAATTCGACGCGAGATCTGCTCCCCAGGTCGTGGATATGGGTGCCCGAACATCGCTGATATTGTCACCCCCTCCGGTTTCTTCCCACCCCTTCAGCGAACGAATTGGGCATAACTTTCTGCACGGGCATCGGAATTGCTTATGTGACCACAATTCGGAATCGGCACTCCGAGACGGTCAAAAGCGCGCTGGTTTCGTGGAATTCCGTTCCGGGGCAAAAATTCCCCCCGGAGCGTGTGTACTAGTACACCGACTGCCGTACCCTCCGATCGGAGTGGATATTTATTCGCCCGGAGTTCGGAACCGCCCGGAGGCCCCAATTCAAAATCGGCACTTCGACCAGGTCGGTAAATGGTCGCATTCGGAGATTTCCGATACGGCACCCAAATTCCTCTACGAGAGCGCGGTCGCGGGCTGCCGATGCGATCGCATACGGACACCCCTTCGCTCAAATGGGCATAACTTTTCGCTCGGTTATCGGAATCGCTTATAAGACCCCAATCGGAATCGGCACTCAGAGGCGCACGAGTTGCCTCAGGCGATAAGACGTCGTTTTAAGGTCGAAAAATCTTCGTTTCGGACTCGGAAATTGCCATTTTAGACGACGATCTCTCCTATTCCAAGGTTTTTGGCAGTAGTGACTCCCTTGATTACGCGAATCGCTGGCAGAGCCCACACGCGGAGCCGCCCAGTCACGGTGATCGGAAGTCGTGTTCAACTCGACGCGAGATCTGCTCCCCAGGTCGTGGATATGGGTGCCCGAACATGACCGATATTGTCACCCCCTAAAGTTTATTCCCACCCCTTCCGCGAGAAGAATTGGGCATAACTTTCCGCACTGGCATCGGAATTGCTTATGTGACCACAATTCGGAATCGCACTCCGAGACGGTCAAAAGCGCGCTGGTTTTGCAGAATTCCGTTCCGGGGCAAAAATTCTCCCCCCCCCCCCCGGAGCGTGTGTACTAGTACACCGACTGCCGTACCCTCCGGTCGGACGTGGATATTTATTCGCCCGGGGGTCGGAACCGCCCCCAAGTCCCCAATTCAGAATCGGCACTTCGACCCGGTCGGTAAATGGTCGATTTCCCGTGCGCCGCCCAAATTCATCTCCGGAGAGCGCGGTCGCGGGCTGCCGATGCGATCGCATACGTACACCCTTCGCTCAAACGGGCATAACTTTTCGCTCGGTTATCGGAATCGCTTATAAGACCCCAATTCGGAATCGGCACTCAAAGGCGCACGATGCCCCTTTGTTGCCTCAGGTGATAAGATGTCTTTTTAGGGTCGAAAAATCTTCGTTTCGCACTTTGAAATTGCCATTCTATCTGACGATCTCTCCTATTCAAGGTTTTTTGACAGTAGCGACTCCCTTGATTACGCGAATCGCTGGCAGAGCCCACACGCGGAGCCGCCACAGTCACAGCGATCGGAAGTTGTGTTCAACTCGACCCGAGATCTGCTCCCCAGGTCATGGATATGGGTGCCCGAACATCGCCGATATTGTCACCCCCTCCGGTTTTATCCCACCCCTTCAGCGAAAGAATTGGGCATAACTTTCCGCACGGGCATCAGAATTGCTTATGTGACCACAATTCGGAATCGGCACTCCAAGACGGTCAAAAGCGCGCAGGATTTGCGGAATTCCGTTCCGGGGCCAAAATTCCCCCCGGAGCTTGTGTACTAGTACACCGACTGCCGTACCCTCCGGTCGGACACGGATATTTATTCGCCCGGGGGTCGGAACCACCCGCGAGACCCCAATTCAGAATCGACACTTCGACCCGGTCGGTAAATGGTCACATTCACAGATTTCCGGTCCGGCGCCCAAATTCCTCTCCGGGAGCGCGGTCGCGGGCTGCGATGCGATCGCATACGGATACCCCTTCGCTCAAACGGGCATAACTTTTTGCTCGGTTATCGGAATCACTTATAAGACACCAATTCCGAATCGGCACTCAGAGGCGCACGACGCCCCATTGTTGCCTCAGGCGATAAGACGTCTTTTCGGGGTCGAAAAACCTTCGTTTCGCACTCCAAAATTGCAATTTTAGCCGATGATCTCTTCTATTCCAAGGTTTTTTGGCAATAGCGACTCCCTTGATTATGCGAATCGCAGGCGGAGCCGACATGCGGAGACGCCCAGTCACAGCGATCGGAAGTCGTGTTCAACTCGACGCAAGATCTGCTCCCCAGGTCGTGGATATGGGTGCCCGAACATTGCCGATATTGTCACCCCCTCCGGTTTATTCTCACCCCTTCAGCGAAAGAATTGGGCATAACTTTCCGCACGGGCATCGGAATTGCTTATGTGACCACAATTCGGAATCGGCACTCCGAGACGGTCAAAAGTGCGCTGGTTACGCGGAATTCCGTTCCGGGGCAAAAATTCCCCCCCGGAGCGTGTGTACTAGTACACCGACTGTCGTACCCTCCGGTCGGACGTGGATATTTATTCGCCCGCGGGTCGAACCGCCCGCGAGGCCCCAATTCAGAATCGGCACTTCGACCCGGTCGGTAAATGGTCGATTTCCCGTCCGGCGCCCAAATCATCTCGGGAGCACGGTCGCGGGCTGCCGATGCGATCGCATACGGTCACCCTTCGCTCAAACGGGCATAACTTTTCGCTCGGTTATCGGAATTGCTTATAAGACCCCAATTCGGAATGGGAACTCAGAGGCGCACGATACCCCTTTGTTGCCTCAGGCAATAAGACGTCAATTTAGGGTCGAAAAATCTTCGTTTCGCACTCCAAAATTGCAATTCTAGCCGACGATCTCTCCTATTCCAAGGTTTTTTGGCAGTAGCGACTCCCTTGATTACGCGAATCGCTGGCAGAGCCCACACGCGGAGCCGCCCAGTCACGGCGATCGAAAGTCGTGTTGAACTCGACGCGAGATCTGCTCCCCATGTCGTGGATATGGGTGCCCGAACATGACCGATATTGTCACCCCCTCCGGTTTATTACAACCCCTTCCGCGAAAGAATTGGGCATAACTTTCCGCACGGGCATCGGAATTGCTTATGTGACCACAATTCGGAATCGGCACTCCGAGACGGTCAAAAGCGCTCTGGTTTTGCATAATTCCGTTTCGGGGCAAAAATTCCCCCCCGGAGCGTGTGTACTAGTACACCGACTGCCGTACCCTCCAGTCGGACGTGGATATTTATTCGCCCGGGGGTCAGAACCGCCCACGAGGCCCCAATTCAGAATCGGCACTTCGACCCGGTCGGTAAATGGTCGCATTCGGAGTTTTCCGTTTGGCGCCCAAATTCCTCTCTGGGAGCGCGGTCGCGGGCTGCAGATGCGATCGCATACGGACACCCCTTCGCCCAAACCGGTATAACATTTCGCTCGGTTATCCAAATCGCTTATAAGACCCCAATTCGGAATCGGCACTCAGAGGCGCTCGACGCCCGTTATTGCCCCAAGAGGTAAGACGTCGTTTCGAGGTCGAAAAACCTTCATTTCGCACGCTGAAATTGCGATTCTAGCCGACGATCTCTCCTATTCAAAGGTTTTTTGGCAGTAGTGACTCCCTCGATTACGCGAATCGCTGGCGGAGCCCACACGCGGAGCCGCCCAGTCACAGCGATCGGAAGTCGTGTTCAACGCGACGCGAGATCTGCACCCTAGGTCGTGGATATGGGTGCCCGAACATCGTCGATATAGTCACCCCCTCTGGTTTATTCCCACCCCTTCTGCGAAAGAATTGGGCATAACTTTCCGCACGAGCATCATAATTACTTATGTGACCACAATTCGGAATCGGCACTCTGAGACGGTCCAAAGGCGCTGGTTTCGCAGAATTCCGTTCCGGGGCCAAAATTCACCCCCAGAGCGTGTGTACTAGTACACCGACTGCCGTACCCCGGTCGGACGCGGATATTTATTCGCCCGGGGGTCGGAACTGTCCGCGATGCCCCAATTCAGAATCGGCACTTCGACCCGGTCGGTAAATGGTCGCATTCGGAGATTTCCGGTCCGGCGCCTAAATTCCTCTCTGGGAGGCGGGTCGCGGGCTACCGATGCAATCGCATACGGACACCGCTTCGCTCAAACGGGCATAACTTTTCGCTCGGTTATCGGAATCGCTTATAAGACCCCAATTCGGAATCGGCACTCAGAGCGCTCAATTCCCCTTTATTGCCTCAAGAGATAAGACGTCGTTTCCGGGTCGAAAAAAACTTCGTTTCACACTCTGAAATTGCGATTCTGGCCGACGATCTCTCCTATTCCAAGGTTTTTGGCAGTAGCGACTCCCTCGATTACGTAAATCGCTGGCGAAGCCCACACGCCGAGCCGCCCAGTCACAGTGATCGGAAGTCGTGTTCAACTCGACGCGAGATCTGCTCCCCAGGTTGTGGATATGGGTGCCCGAACATCGCCGATATAGTCACCCCCTATGGTTTATTCCCACCCCTTCAGCGAAAGAATTGGGCATAACTTTCCACACGGGCATCGGAATTGCTTATGTGACCACAATTCGGAATCGACACTCCGAGACGGTCGAAAGTGCGCTGGTTTCGCGGAATTCCGTTCCGGGGCCAAAATTCTCCCCAGAGCGTGTGTACTAGTACACCGACTGCTGTACCCTCCAGTCGGATGCGGATATTTATTCGCCCGGGGGTCGGAACCACCCGCGAGGCTCCAATTCAGAATCGGCACTTCAACACGGTCGGTAAATGGTCGCATTCGGAGATTTCCGGTCCGTCGCCCAAATTCCTCTCTGGGAGCGCGGTCGCGGTCTGCCGATGCGATCGCATGCGGACACCCCTTCGCTCAAACCGGTATAACTTTTCGCTCGGTTATCAGAATCGCCTATAAGAGCCCAATTCGGAATCGGCACTCAGAGGCGCTCGACGCCCCTTACTGCCTTAGGCGATAAGACTTCGTCTCGGGGTCGAAAAACCTTCGTTTCGCACTCCGAAATTGTGATTCTAGCCGACGATCTCTCCTATTCCAAAGTTTTTTGGCAGTAGCGACTCCCTCGATTACGCGAATCGCTGGCGGAGCTTACACGCGGAGCCGCCCAGTCACAGCGATCGGAAGTCGTGTTCAACTCGACCCGAGATCTGCTCCCCAGGTCGTGGATATGGGTGCCCGAACATCGCCGATATTGTCACCCCCTCCGGTTTATTCCCACCCCTTCAGCGAAAGAATTGGGCATAACTTTCTGCACGGGCATCGGAATTGCTTGTGTGACCACAATTCGGAATCGGCACTCTGAGACGGTCGAAAGTGCGCTGGTTTTGTGGAATTCCGTTCCAGGGCCAAAATCCCCTCCGGAACGTTTGTACTAGTACAACGACTGCCGTACCCTCCGGTCGGACGCGGATATTTATTCGCCCGGGGGTTGGAACCGCCCGCGAGGTCCCAATTCAGAATCGGCACTTCGACCCGGTCGGTAAATGGTCGCATTTGGAGATTTCCGGTCCGGCGCCCAAATTCCTCTCGGGAGCGAGCGCGGTCGCGGGCTGCCGATGCGATCGCATACGGATACCGCTTCGCTCAAACGGCATAACTTTTCGCTCGGTTATCAGAATCGCTTATAAGACCCCAATTCGGAATCGGCACTCAGAGGCGCTCGACGCCCCATTATTGCTTCAGGCGATAAGACGTCGTTTGGGGTCGAAAAACCTTCATTTCAAACTACGAAATTACGATTCTAGCAGACGATCTCTCCTATTCCAAGGTTTTTTGGCAGTAGCGAACCCCTCGATTACGCGAATCGCTGGCGGAGCCCACACGCGGAGCCGCGCAGTCACAGCGATCGGAAGTCGTGTTCAACTCGACGCGAGATCTGCTCCCCAGGTCGTGGATATGGTGCCCGAACATCTACGATATAGTCACCCCCTACGGTTTATTCCCACCCCTTAAGCAAAGAATTGGGCATTACATTCCGCACGGGCATCGGAATTGCTTATATGACCACAATTCGGAATCGGCACTCCGAGACGGTCGAAAGTGCGCTGGTATCGCGGAATTCCATTCTGGGGCCAAAATTCCCCCTGAAGCGTGTGTACTAGTACACCAACTGTCGTACCCTCCGGTCGGACGCGGATATTTATTCGCCCGGGGGTTGGAACCGCCCGCGAGGCCTCAATTCAGAATCGACACTTCGACCTGGTCGGTAAATGGTCGCATTCGGAGATTTCCGGTCCGGCGCCCAAATTCCTCTCCGGGAGCGCGGTTACGGGCTGCCGATGCGATCGCATACGGACACCCCTTCGCTCAAACCGGTATAACTTTTCGCTGGGTTATCAGAATCACTTATAAGACCCCAATTCGGAATCGGCACTCAGTGGCGCTCGACGTGCTGTTATGCCATAGGCGATAAGACGTCGTTTCGGGGTCGAAAAACCTTCGTTTTTCACTCCGAAATTGCGATTCTAGCCGACGATCTCTCCTATTCCAAGGTTTTTTGGCAGTAGCGACTCCCTCGATACGCGAATCGCTAGCGGAGCCCACACGCGGAGCCGCCCAGTCACAGCGATCGGAAGTCGTGTTCAACTCGACGTGAGATCTGCTCCCCAGGTCGTGGATATGGGTGCCCAAACATCGTCGATATAGTCACCCCCTCGGTTTATTCCCACCCCTTCAGCGAAAGAATTGGGCATAACCTTCCGCACGGGCATCGTAATTACTTATGTGACCACAATTCGGAATCGGCACTCCGAGACGGTCAAAAGCGCGCTGGTTTCGCGGAATTCCGTTATGGGGCAAAAATTCCCCCCGGAGAGTGTGTACTAGTACACCGACTACCGTACCCTCCGGTCGGACGCGGATATTTATTCGCCCGGGGGTCAGAACCGCCCTCGAGGACCCAATTCAAAATCGGCACTTCGACCCGGTCGGTAAGTGGTCGCATTGGGATATTTCCGGTCCGGCGCCCAAATTCCTCTCCGGGAGCGCGGTCGCGGGCTGCCGATGCGATCTCATACGGACACCCCTTCGCTCAAACGGGCATAACTTTTCGCTCGGTTATCAGAATCGATTATAAGACCCCAATTCAGAATCGGCACTCATAGGCGCTCGACGCCCCATTATTGCCTCAGGCGATAAGATGTCATTCGGGGTCGAAAAACCTTCGTTCGCACTCGAAATTGCAATTCTAGCCGACGATCTCTCCTATTCAAGGTTTTTTGGCAGTAGCGACTCCCTTGATTACGCGAATTGCTGGCGGAGCCCACACGTGGAGCCGTCCAGTCACAGCGATCGGAAGTCGTGTTCAACTCGACGCGAGATCTACTCCCCAGGTCGTGGATATGGGTGCCCGAACATCGCCGATATTGTCACCCCCTCCAGTTTATTCCCACCCCTTCAGCGAAAGAATTGGGCATAACTTCCCGCACGGGCATCAGAATTGCTTAGTGACCACAATTAGAATCGGCACTCCGTGACGGTCAAAAGCGCGTTGGGTTCGCGGAATTCCATTCCGGGGCCAAAATTCCCCCCCAGAGCGTGTGTACTAGTACACCGACTGCCGTACCCTCTGGTCGGACGCGGATATTTATTCGCCCGGGGATCGGAACCGCCCCCGAGGCCCCAATTTAGAATCGGCACTTTGACCCGTTCGGTAAATGGTCACATTCGGAGATTTCCGGTCCGGCGCCCAAATTCCTCTCCGGGAGCGCGGTCGCGGGCTGCCGATGCGATCGCATACGGACACCCCTTCGCTCAAACGGGCATAACTTTTCGCTCGGTTATCGGAATCGCTTATAAGACCCCAATTCGGAATCGGCCCTCAGAGGCGCACGATGCACTTTTGTTGGCTCAGGAAGTAAGACGTCGTTTCGGGGTCGAAAAACCTTCATTTCGCACTCCGAAATTGCAATTCTAGCTGACGATCTCTCCTATTCTAAGGTTTTTTGGCAGTAGCGACTCCCTTGATTAGCGAATCGCTGACGGAGCCACACGCGGAGGCGTCCAGTCACAGCGATCGGTAGTTGTGTTCATCTCGACGTGAGATCTGCTCCCCAGGTCGTGGATATGGGTGCCCGAACATTGCCGATATTGTCACCCCCTCCGGTTTATTCCTACCCATTCAGCGAAAGAATTGGGCATAACTTTCCGCACGGGCATCGGAATTGCTTATGTGACCACAATTCTAAATCGGCACTCCGATACTGTCGAAAGCACGCTGGTTTTGCAGAAATCCGTTCCAGGCCAAAATTCCCCCCGGAGCGTCTGTACTAGTACAAACCCGATTGCCGTACCCCGGTCGGACGCCGGTATTTATTCGCCCGGGGTTCGAAACCGCCCGCGAGGGCCCCATTCAGAATCGGCACTTCGACCCGGTCGGTAATGGTCCCATTCGGAGATTTCCGGTCCGGCGCCCAAATTCCTCTCCGGGAGCGCGGTCGCGGGCTACCGATGCGATCGCATACGGACACCCCTTCGCTCAAACGGGCATAACTTTTCGCTCGGTTAGCAGTCCTGTTACCCACGTACTTGAGATTTGCCTGTGAAGCTTATAGCCTAGGCAGTAGTTGACTTGTGCAGCTTATAGCTTAAATGACTGGTTGTGACTGTGGTGTGCCTATGAGGCTTGCGGCCTAGGCATTTCAGTTGTCGAGCAGACTAGCCTTTGGTTCCTTTTTCTTTATAAGGAATATGCTTTTGTTTATCAATTACTATTTAAGCTGTTATTTAAATATAAATGTTGTGAGCATGAATGGTTTGGCTATTGGTGTTTCCAGTGAGACCATTGGGGTTAAGGTGTCCGTGGTTACGGTGGTGTTTTGGGTAGCCCCTACTGAGCCTGTGACTTGTTGAGGCTCACTCACCTACAGTTCTTTTCAGGGCTTGCCCAGTGTTTGGCTTGCAGCAGCATTGTGTCAGACTTGTACCACCAGCAGTTGTGTAGTAGTTAGTGTTATGTGAGCTTGTGCTCCCTCGGGGTATGCCCCAGGTAGTTGTACTTTTTAATTGGACATGTATTAATGTAATGAGACAGTTGTAAATTGTTATATGCAGTATGAGCACATGTACTTTCTTGTGTCTTATACTGTTGTGGTTTGTCTTTTATATTCTTACTGGACGGTTGTGTGTGCTATCCCTTGCGAGACTTCGGTCCGTTTGCGGGAGGCGGATCTAGATATGGAGCCTTAATGGGCATAAATACCCCGGTCCATCACAGTTGGTATCAGAGCAATGTCCAGTTAGAATATGAAAAGACATTGAAGTTACAATGTCCCAATATATGAATTAATGTCCACTGCTGGTAGTAAGTCTGCGGTTTTGTGTGATATAAAGTAGTTTTTACGTGAGCTTTTGGCACGTAAACCGTGTGTTTCTACTTGTTAAATTGGCAGTTGTGAGCAGTTGTTGTGCCACGACGTGGATAGTAGCATAAGTTGTGTGGAAGCATCCTGGCACTAGTGCAGTTAAAGTATAGTATTTAAAAGTTTTCAGTTGCAGAGATTAAAGGAAAAAGGTAAAGTAGTGTCCTGAGAAGAATATGTCTGTTATATGTTAGTAAAGTACAGAGTTAACAGAGACAAGTATAGGATATTACTGTGATAGATCAGCAGAATGTTATTAATAAAGAAATAGTGTGTGTGTGATAGGTTGCAGTTGAGAACCTCAGCAAATGTATTGTGGCATTAGAGATCTGAGTCAGATGATATTAAGAAACAGTGTGGATCAGAATGTGATTAGTGTTATGAAGAGTTTGGCATGATTAAGTAAAGCAGATCAGCTTTAAAAAAAGTGGTACTCGTACATAAAAAGAATAGTGATGATTCAGTGTACCTGAGATCGAAAATTTGAGAAAAGCGTTGTTATGAATAGTGATGGTAATATGAAATTTGATTTGAGGATTTGTACAAATATATACAAAAAGGATCAGTTGAATAAAGAAAGAGAGAAAAGAAGAATCAGTGTGCAATGTGAATTTTCTGGAAATTGCACAAGAGAAATATTTAGTTGATGAATGACAGGTTATGAGGAATTCTTCAGAAAGAATTAATAAAGATGGATGTGCTAAAGATAAGAGCAGTGAAAGTTAGTAACTGTGAGCAGTTTGAGGAAAATCAAATTAAAGTTAAGTATATTAAAATGAGTTCAAGGCAAATGAAATAGAATGGAAAGAAGTGCATTAATGGAGAAGCAATTAATAAATATTGAGTTGAGAAGCGGCAAGGCAGATTCTGATATTTATGTTATTTGAGAAAAGAACATTTGATGGAATGAGGGAAGCAGCCAGAGCAAGTTGTTTTATTTAAAGAATTGGTCTTTAAATTTGAATTTTTGCTGTATTTTAAAGAAGGGTGATTAAATACCAGAAAGATTTATGGTATGAACGGTACAGCAAGATTAGCCAGGCAGCAGAATGAATAAGAGAAGTACTTTACGAAAAGATGTTATGATTAGAATGACTGACAGTTTATATAAAGAAGAGATATGGATCAGAGAAAGGAAGAATTTAGCAAATGATGAAGTAAATAAAATTAGATGAGTCAGGAAATGTCAATCAGAGTTTGCAAATCAGTGCAAAGAAATGATTCATTGAACAAAAATGAACTGTTATTAAAATATTTCAGGGTTTAATGTAAGAGCAGACTAATTAAGGAATATTTGGAAAGTTTTTGCCCCAAAATTATGAGATTAGCCAGAGAATGTCAGTAAAGCAAGAAAAGTATATGAAGAGTACAACATGTTTTTAGCGCTTTAGCAGGTCAAAATTGCAGTAATACCTTCAGCTCAGATTAATGAATAAAATGATTTGAGGAGCAGTTAAAGTTAGAAATGAATTCAGTTGAAGCCAGAAAAGCAATTGAAGCAATACTGTGAGCAGAAATTGTGGAATATTTTGCGAAAGTGTTCAGTGTGATCAGAGTAGCGCAGTGGAAGCGAAAGCAAAGAAAGATTTAATATTCATAGATTGTTCAAGTTTGCTTGAATAAGGAGAAAGTGTAAAGTTTGCACAGTAGAATAAAGGAACAAAGTTTATTATGGTTTTTAACCAGAGATGACTTGAAATGGTATGAGCCGAATAATATGAAAACGACAGGAAATTCAAAGACGGTGATTGGTTTTCTTTGAAGTGGTGACAATTGCGAATGTAAATGCAGATGAGGCAGGATAACAGCAAATAGTGATAAATGGAAAAAAAAAATGGTGGCATGAAAAGATATTACAGTGTAAGATATTTGAGAAAGATAAAGCGGCCTCGAAAGAAATGTTGCAAACACAGTCGAAAAATTATGGAATCAGATTCAGTCCAAGGAGATAAAGCGTCATTGGCAAGATAGGATCGTCTACAATTGAAAAGTAAGGAAATGTAATGGAATCGACAGAATGAAGTAATTGTGAATTGAATTGAAGGAAAAGAAAGGAGCAAAGCAAGAAATGGGCTGATGAATTGAAAAGCTGATGCAGAGAAAGAGTATCATTCTTGTTCTGTATACGATTTTATTTCTTTTTAAGTGATAATCTGGTTTATTGTAATTTGTTTTATATGTCGAGGATGACATTTCTTTTTAGGTGATAATAATGTAACATTGCGTGTTTTTCGGATCTTCGTGGATCCTTTGTTTAGTGTGTGGGATGGTCAAGCGGTGACCAGTGCGACTTGTGTTATGTGTTTCTTATTGGATCCTTACCAGGTTTGGTTATGGGTCTGTGTTGATGTTCAATACGCTGGACATCAACAGTGGGTTGGCGTCCAGGTGTGTCGTCGACTTTGTGTTGGCGGCCATGGGTTGCCGTTAACATGGTTTTAGCGTCCATTGATGTGGACGTCTAGTTTGATGAACTTGGCGGCCAAAGATGTGGACGCCTAGTTGGGGCGATTTGGTTAGCGGCGCAGAGGTTGACGTTAACCTGACGCATCTGTGTTTCTAGGGCTGACCCGAGCCCTGTTCTTTCCCCACTCTCTCCCCTCCTCTTCACCCACCTTCACTCTTGAGCTTCTTCACGAGTTCCGGTGGTCGACGGGAGTACGAGGGGCAGCCGTGGTGCGCGCAGCAGCGGCAGATCGGGCGGGGAATGACGAATTGGAGCGCGGTGTTCGCGGGGCGTTCCTCAGGTTTCGGCGTGATTCAAGGTTCTTCGGAAGTTCAATCGCGTTTCTGAGGTAGGGACTGGACCCCTGGAGTCCTCATGGTTGATTGGTTGTGGTTTGTTTGTATAGATTGCATGTTAATTGAGTTTTTGGGATTAAGGGTTCTTCATGCCGGGGAATTGGGTGGTTTGATTGATTTAGATATTGGATCATGTTTCTTCGGTTTAAGTTTAGCATACAGTGGTAAGGGGAGGTGTTTCCCCTAACTTTTCTGTAGTTTGAGGGGCTAAGTTGCCCATGTGACCGGCTTAGGACCGTTCTGCACGTTTTGTAGTTAAGGGTCGAGGATATAAACGTCAACATCGGTTGACGCAGAGTTCTTCGTTGGGAGATTAACGGCTAGGTATCTAGCCGTTGATTGTGGGTAAACAGCCAAGTGGTGGTCGCTTACTTGGTGTTGACGGCAATGGATGCCGCCGTTTACATACTTTAGACGACAATCGATGTTGCCGCTAATATGTGCATGCGTCAACACTGTTTGTTTTACGTGTTTGTGTGTGCATGGCGATGACCGGTGTGAGCCAGTGCACTTGTTGCGCCCTTGGAGCAAACTGCTCATGTAATGGGCATGTTTTACGTGAATGATGTGTGATGTATGTAGTGGTTTAAGTATGTGTATATTGTCCATGTGTTGGACATCTTGTTTACGTAGATAATATGTTATATATTCGTCGTGAGGTATTATACACGTGATATCTTCGAGGTTTGGATGCCATGTAATGGTTTGTGTGTTCATGGCATACCGTGCGTTATTGTGGTTAATAATTAGTGAGGTTAGTCTGCGTGTTGCGGCGATGAGGTTCCTATGATCCTTTAGGATCTCTTGTGAATTATCCTAGATGGATTATTAGTGTGGTCGTGCTATTATGTTTAGTATGGCAGAGGAGGTCACCGTGTGACCAATGACAAACTGCGGTGTTACCTTTAATATGGTTAGTGTATGTACTTGTGCAAGTTAGCTTGTGAATCACAAGGTGACTAGGACAAGCTATTCTTAATGATAATTTGTGTATCGTGAACGATAATAGAAAATGTTTATGTATATATCGTGGTTTGAGCTTGCCGAGTGTGGCGGTCCGGCACCTATTCCGGAATGCCTCTCTAGTCGGGTACCCCAGGTTCTTTGTGAGCCAGGCACGTATGTTTATTGTGCTCGGGGTTTGTCCCGGTACGTTTGTTGTACCGTTGAGGTCTGTGTCGTCTTCCTGGACACCCTCACTCCTGAGTTTGAGTTGTACGTCCGGCTGAGGGAAAGACGGCAGTGGGACAGCGACTTCAGAGTTTGTTCTTTTGTCGCTTGTAGCGCGCTCGTAGTTGGGGGTACGGACACCAGCAGACGTCACTAGTCCCCAGCTAGTCCTGTTTTCCAGTGCCTCACTTTAGGGTGCTCCGGCCAGAGACCCTAGAGGTGCTAGGCATGGACCTGCAGTTGTGTGTCTGCAGTGTGGTGTTGGTTGGTCTCCACAGTTGTTTGACTTCTTCTTGTGGAGCGGCAGTTGGACCTTTCGTCCGTGACTGCAAGGCTGAGAGGTTGTTCTTATGTTGTGTTGTCCGGGTTGGATACTGGCCTGCTCAGCCAGTAGTCCGTTCCCGAGTGGTTGCGTCATTCCTTTCCGACTCGTGCTTTGCTACTTGTCGTGGTTCGTGAGTTTGTGACTCATAGCCGAGGTTTGACTCGTTAGAGGCGTGCCCTGATGTTGGCACAGTTGTGACTACGGTTGTAGCTTGTGGTGTGCCCGAGTGGTGGGACAGTTTTGATTATAGTTGGTGAATATTGATCACTAAATGTAGTTTAGTTTGCTATAGTGTGCTCTGTTGCGGCACTATTTTACTTGTGGTTTCCGTGTTGTGCCTTGTGGTAATAGGTACCTGTACCTTGTGTGGATAATGGTTTGTGGTGGTATGTCATATACCAGTCTTTCTTGTGTTGACGTGGAACTGTGTTTCATGGAGGTCGTGTGGTGTGACCATCCACGCAATGTGTTTTTACCTTCCTCGGGTAAACTACCGTATATGGTTTTCATGTGTGATGGATTGGCCCGCTGTAGCCGATCATGTTACTTGGTATGTGGTTTCCGACATATTGTGATTTGAGGTGTAAAGGACCAGCTTTTGGTTAGCAATCCTGTTACCCACGTACTTGAGATTTGCCTGTGAAGCTTATAGCCTAGGCAGTAGTTGACTTGTGCAACTTATAGCTTAAATGACTGGTTGTGACTGTGGTGTGCCTATGAGGCTTGCGGCCTAGGCATTTCAGTTGTCGAGCAGACTAGCCTTTGGTTCCTTTTTCTTTATAAGGAATACTTTTGTTTATCAATTACTGTTTAAGCTGTTATTTAAATATAAATGCTTTGAGCATGAAATGGTTTGGCTATTGGTGTTGCCAGTGAGACCATTGGGGTTGAGGTGTCCGTGGTTACGGTGTTGTTTTGGGTAGCCCCTACTGAGCCTGTGACTTGTTGAGGCTCACTCCCCTACAGTTCTTTTCAGGGCTTGCCGAGTGTTTGGCTTGCAGCGCAGCATTGTGTCAGACTTGTACCACCAGCAGTTGTGTAGTAGTTAGTGTTATGTGAGCTTGTGCTCCCTCTGGGTATGCCCCAGGTAGTTGTACTTTTTAATTGAACATGTATTAATGTAATGGGACAGTTGTAAATTGTTATATGCAGGTATGAGCACATGTACTTTCTTGTGTCTTATACTGTTGTGGTTTGTCTTTTATATTCTTACTGGACGTGTGTGTGTGCTATCCCTTGCGAGACTTCGGTCCGTTCGCGGGAGGCAGATCTAGATATGGAGCCTTAATGGGCATAAATACCCCGGTCCATCAGTTGGTATCAGAGCAATGTCCAGTTAGAATATGAAAAGTCATTGAAGTTACAATGTCCCAATACATGAATTAATGTCCACTGCTGGTAGTAAGTCTGCGGTTTTGTGTGATAAAAGTAGTTTTTACGTGAGCTTTTGGCACGTAAACCGTGTGTTTCTGTTTGTTAAATTGGCAGTTGTGAGCAGTTGTTGTGCCACGACGTGAATAGTAGCATAAGTATGTGGTAGCATCCTGGCACTAGTGCAGTTAAGATAGTATTAAAATTTTCAGTTGCAGAGATTAAAGAAAAGGTAAGTATGTCCTGAGAGGAATATGTCTGTTATATGTTAGTAAAGTACAGAGTTAACAGAGACAAGTATGGATATTACTGTGATAGATCAGCAGATGTTATTAATAAAGAAATAGTGTGTGTGTGATAGGTTGCAGTTGAGAACTCAGCAAATGTATTGTGGCATTAGAGATCTGAGTCAGATGATATAAGAAACAGTGTGGATCAGAATGTGATTAGTGTTATGAAGAGTTTGGCATGATTAAGTAAAGCAGATCAGCTTTAAAAAAAGTGGTACTGGTACATAAAGAATAGTGATGATTCAGTGTACCTGAGATCGGAAATAGAAAAAAGCGTTGTTATGAATAGTGATGGTAATATGAAATTTGATGAGGATTTGTACAAATATATACAAAAAGGATCAGTTGAATAAAGAAAGAGAGAAAAGAAGAATCAGTGTGCAATGTGAATTTTCTGGAAATTGCACAAGAGAAATATTTAGTTGATGAATGACAGGTTATGAGGAATTCTACAGAAAGAATTATAAAGATGGTTGTGCTAAAGATAAGAGCAGTGAAAATTAGTAACTGTGAGCAGTTTGAGGAAAATCAAAATTAAAGTTAAGTATATTAAAATGAGTTCAAGGCAAATGAAATAGAATGGAAAGAAGTGCATTAATGGAGAAGCAGTTAATAAATATTGAGTTGAGAAGCGGCAAGGCAGATTCTGATATTTATGTTATTTGAGAAAAGAACATTTGATGGAATGAGGGAAGCAGCCAGAGCAAGTTGTTTTATTTAAAGAAATTGGTCTTTAAATTTGAGTTTTTGCTGTATTTAAAGAAGGATGATTAAATACCAGAAAGATTATAGTATGAACGGTACAACAAGATTAGCCAGGCAGCAGAATGAATAAGAGAAGTACTTTACGAAAAAGATGTTATGATTAGAATGACTGACAGTTTATATAAAGAAGAGATATGGATCAGAGAAAGGAAGAATTTAGTAAATGATGAAGTAAATAAAATAGATGAGTCAGGAAATGTCAATCAGAGTTTGCAATCAGTGCAAAGAAATGATTCAATTGAATAGAAATGAACTGTTATTAAATATTTCAGGTTTTGATGTAAGAGCAGACTAATTAAGGAATATTTGGAAAGTTTTTGCCCAAAATTATGAGATTAACCAGAGAATGTCAGTAAAGCAAGAAAAGTATATGAAGAGTACAACATGTTTTTAGCGCTTTAGCGGGTCAGAAATTGCAATAATACCTTCAGCTCAGATTAATTGAATAAAATGATTTGAGGAGCAGTTAAGTTAGAAATGAATTCAGTTGAAGCCAGAAGAAAGCAATTGAAAGCATACTGGAACAGAAATTGTGGAATATTTTGCGAAAGTGCTCAGTGTGATCAGAGTAGCGCAGCGGAAGCGAAAGCAAAGATAGATTAAATATTCATAGATTGTTCAAGTTTGCTTGAATAAGGAAAGTGTAAAGTTTTGGCAGTAGAATAAAGGAACAGAGTTTATTATGGTTTTTAAAAAGAGATGACTTGAAATGGTATGAGCCGAATAATATGAAAACGACAGGAAATTCAAAGACGGTGATTGGTTTTCTTTGAAGATATGACGATTGCGAATGTAAATGCAGATGAGGCAGATAACAGCAAATAGTGATAAATGGAAAAAAAATGGCGGCATGAAAAGATATTACAGTGTAAGATATTTGAGAAAGATAAAGCGGCCCGAAAGAAATGTTGCAACACAGTCGGAAAATTATGGAAGCAGATTCAGTCCAAGGAGATAAAGCGCCATTGGCAAGATAGGATCGTCTACAATTGAAAAGTAAGTAAAGTAATGGAATCGACAGAATGAAGTAATTGTGAAATGAATTGAAAGAAAAGAAAGGAGCAAAGCAAGAATGGGCTGATGATTGAAAAGCTGATGCAGAGAAAGAGTATCCTTCTTGTTCTGTATACGATTTTATTTCTTTTTAGGTGATAATCTGGTTTATTGTAATTTGTTTTATATGTCGAGGACGACATTTCTTTTTAGATGATAATAATGTAACATTGCGCGTTTTTCGGATCTTCGTGGATCCGTTGTTTAGTGTGTGGGATGGTCAAGCGGTGACCAGTGCGACTTGTGTTATGTGTTTCTTATTGGATCCTTACCAGGTTTGGTTATGGTCTGTGTTGATGTTCAGTACGCTGGACATCAACAGTGGGTTGGCGTCCAGGTGGTGACGTCGACTTTGTGTTGGCGGCCATGGGTTGCCGTTACATGGTTTTAGCGTCCATCGATGTGGACGTCTAGTTTGATGAACTTGGCGGCCAAAGATGTGGACGCCTAGTTGGGGCGGTTTGGTTAGCGGCGCAGAGGTTGACGTTAACCTGACGCATCTGTGTTTTTAGGGCTGACCCGAGCCCTGTTCTTTCCCCACTCTCTCCCCTCCTCTTCACCCACCTTCACTCTTGAGCTTCTTCACGAGTTCCGATGGTCGACGGAGTACGAGGGGCAGCCGTGGTGCGCGCAGCAGCGGCAGATCGGACGGGGAATGACGAATTGGAGCGCGGTGTTCGCGGGGCGTTCCTCGGATTTCGGCGTGACTCAAGTTCTTCGGAAGTTCAATCGCGTTTCTGAGGTAGGGACTGGACCCCTGGAGTCCTCATGTTTGATTGGTTGTGGTTTGTTTGTATAGATTGCATGTTAATTGAGTTTTTGGGATTAAGGGTTCTTCATGCCGGGGAATTGGGTGGTTTGATTGATTTAGATATTGGATCATGTTTCTTCGGTTTAAGTTTAGCATACAGTGGTAAGGGGAGGTGTTTCCCCTAACTTTTCTGTAGTTGAGGGGCTAAGTTGCCCATGTGACCGGCTTAGGACCGTTCTGCACGTTTTGTAGTGTTAAGGTCGAGGATATAAACGTCAACATCGGTTGACGCAGAGTTCTTCGTTGGGAGATTAACGGCTAGGTATCTAGCCGTTGATTGTGGGTAAACGGCCAAGTGGTGGTCGCTTACTTGGTGTTGACGGCAATGGATGCCGCCGTTTACATACTTTAGACGGCAATCGATGTTGCCGCTAATATGTGCATGCGTCAACACTGTTTATTTTACGTTTTGTGTGTGCATGGCGATGACCGGTGTGAGCCAGTGCACTTGTTGCGCCCTTGGAGCAAACTGCTCATGTAATGGCATGTTTTACGTGAATGATGTGTGATGTACGTAGTGGTTTAAGTATGTGTATATTGTCCATGTGTTGGACATCTTGTTTACGTAGATAATATGTGATATTTCGTCGTGAGGTATTATACACGTGATATCTTCGAGGTTTGGATGCCATGTATATGGTTTGTGTGTTCATGGCATACCGTGCGTTATTGTGGTTAATAATTAGTGAGGTCAGTCTGCGTGTTGCGGCGATGAGGTTCCTATGATCCTTTAGGATCTCTTGTGAATTATCCTAGATGGATTATTAGTGTGGTCGTGCTATTATGTTTAGTATGGCAGAGGAGGTCACCGTGTGACCAATGACAAACTGCGGTGTTACCTTTAATATGGTTAGTGTATGTACTTGTGCAAGTTAGCTTGTGAATCACAAGGTGACTAGGACAAGCTATTCTTAATGATAATTTGTGTATCGTGAACGATAATAGAAAATGTTTATGTATATATCGTGGTTTGAGCTTGCCGAGTGTGGTGGTCCGGCGCCTATTCCGGAATGTCTCTCTAGTCGGGTACCCCAGGTTCTTTGTGAGCCAGGCACGTGTGCTTGTTGTGCTCGGGGTTTGTCCCGGTACGTGTGTTGTACCGTTGAGGCCTGTGTCGTCTTCCTGGACACCCTCACTCCTGGTTTGAGTTGTACGTCGGCCTGAGGGAAAGACGGCAGTGGACACAGCGACTTCCCAGAGTTTGTTCTTTTGTCGCTTGTAGCGCGCGTAGTTGGGGGTACCGACACCAGCAGACGTCACTGGTCCCCAGCTAGTCCTGTTTTTCATGCTTCACTTTAGGGTGCTCCGCCAGAGACCCTAGAGGTGCCAGGCATGGACCTGCAGTTGTGTGTCTGCAGGTGTGGTGGTTGGTGGTCTCCACAGTTGTTTGACTTTTTCTTGTGGAGCGGCAGTTGGACCTTTCGTTCGTGACTGCAAGGCTGAAAGGTGTTTTCTTGTGTTGTGTTGTCCGGGTTGGATACTGGCCTGATCAGCCAGTAGTCCGTTCCCGAGCGTGGCGTCGATCCTTTCTGACTCGTGCTTTGCTACTAGTCGTGGTTCGTGAGTTTTTGACTCATAGCCGAGGTTTGACTCGTTAGAGGCGTGCCCTGATGTTGGCACAGTTGTGACTACGGTTGTAGCTTGTGGTGTGCCTGAGTGGTGGCACAGTTTTGATTATAGTTGATGAATATTGATTCACTAAATGTAGTTTAGTTTGCTATAGTGTGCCCTGTTGCGGCACTAGTTTACTTGTGGTTTCCGTGTTGGTGCCTTGTGGTAATAGGTACCTATACCCTGTGTGGGTAATGGTTTGTGCCGGTATGTCATATACCAGTCTTTCTGGTGTTGACGTGGAACTGTGTTTCGTGGAGGTCGTGTGGTGTGACCATCCACGCAATGTGTTTTTACCTTCCTCGGGTAAACTACCGTATATGGTTTTCATGTGTGATGGATTGGCCCGCTGTAGCCGATCATGTTACTTGGTGTATGCGGTTTCCGACATATTGTGATTTGAGGTATAAAGACCAGCTTTTGGTTAGCAGTCCTGTTACCCACGTACTTGAGATTTGCATGTGAATCTTATAGCCTAGGCAGTAGTTGACTCGTGCGGCTTATAGCATAAATTACTGGTTGTGACTATGGTGTGCCGTGAGGCTTGCGGCCTAGGCATTTCATTGTCGAGCAGACTAGCCTTCGGTTCCTTTTTCTTTATAAGGAATATGCTTTTGTTTATCAATTACTGTTTAAGCTGTTATTTAAATATAAATGTTGTGAGCATGAAATGGTTTGGCTATTGGTGTTACCAGTGAGACCCATTGGGGTTGTGGTGTCCGTGGTTACAGTGTTGTTTTGGGTAGCCCCTACTGAGCCTGTGACTTGTTCAGGCTCACTCCCCTATAGTTCTTTTCAGGGCTTGCCCAGTGTTTCTTGCAACAGCATTGTGTCAGACTTGTACCACCAGCAGTTGTGTAGTAGTTAGTGTTATGTGAGCTTGTGCTCCTCGGGTATGCCCCAGGTAGTTGTACTTTTTAATTGGACATGTATTAATGTAATGGGACAATTGTAATTGTTATATGCAGGTATGAGCACATGTACTTTCTTGTGTCATATACTGTTGTGGTTTGTCTTTTATATTCTTACTGGACGGTTGTGTGTGCTATCCCTTGCGAGACTTCGGTCCGTTCGCGGGAGGCGGATCTGGATATGGAGCCTTAATGGGCATAAATACCCCGGTCCGTCACAGTAGCGACTCCCTCGATTACGCGAATCGCTAGTGGAGCCCACATGCGGAGCCGCCCAGTCACAGCGATCGGAAGTCGTGTTCAACTCGACACGAGATCTGCTCCCCAGGTCGTGGATATGGGTGCCCGAACATCGCCGATATAGTCACCCCCCATGGTTTGTTCCCACCCCTTCAGCGAAAGAATTGGGCATAACTTCCGCACGGGCATCGGAATTGCTTATGTGACCACAATTCGGAATCGGCACTCCGAGACGGTCAAAATTGCGTTGGTTTCGCGGAATTCTATTCCGGGGCCAAAATTCCTCCCCGAAATGTGTGTAATAGTACACCGACTGCCGTAACCCTCCGGTCGGACGCGGATATTTATTCGCCCGCGGTCGGAAACCGCCCGCGAGGCCCCAATTCAGAATCGGCACTTCGACTCGGTCAGAAAATGGTCGCATTCGGATATTTCCGTTCAGCGACCAAATTCCTCTCCGGGAGCGCGATCGCGGGCTGCAGATGCGATCGCATACTGACACCCCTTCGCTCAAACTGGTATAACTTTTCGCTCGGTTATCAGAATCGCTTATAAGACCCCAATTCGGAATCGTCACTCAGAGGCGCTCGATGCGCCCTAATTGACTCATGTGATAAGACGTCGTTTCGAGGTCGAAAAACCTTCATTTCACACTCCGAAATTTCGATTCTAGTCAACGATCTCTCCTATTCCAAGGTTTTTTGGCAGTAGCTACTCCCTTGATTACGCGAATCACTGGCAAAGCCCACACGCGGAGCCGCCCAGTCACAGCGATCGGAAGTCGTGTTCAACTCGACGCGAGATCTGCGCCACAGTCATGGATATGGGTGCCCGAACATCGTCGATATTGTCACCCCCCCCGTTTATTCCCACCCCTTCAGCGAAAGAATTGGCACAACTTTCCGAACGGGCATCGGAATTGCTTATGTGACCACAATTCGAATCGGCACTCTGAGATGGTCAAAAGCGCGCTGGTTTTGGCGGAATTCCGTTCCGGGGCCAAAATTCCCCCCGGAGTGTGTGTACTAGTACACCGACTGTCGTACCCTCCGGTCGGACGCGGATATTGATTCACACGGGGTTCGGAACCGCCTGCGAGGCCCCAATTCAGAATCGGCACTTCGACCACTGTCGGTAAATGGTCGCATTCGGAGATTTCTGGTCTGGCGCCCAAATTCCTCTCCGAAAGCGCGGTCGCGGGCTGCCGATGCGATCGTATATGGACACCCCTTCGCTCAAACGAGCATAACTTTTCGCTCGGTTATCGAATCTCTTATAAGACACCAACTCGGAATCGGCACTCAGAGCCGCACGACGCCCTTTGGTTGCCTCAGGCGATAAGATGTCATTTCGGGGTCGAAAAACCTTCGTTTCGCACTCTGAATTGCAATCTAGCCGACAATCTCTCCTATTCCAAGGTTTTTTGGCAGTAGCGACTCCCTTGATTACGCGAATCGCTGGCGGACCCACACGCGGAGCCGTCCAGTCACAGCGATCGGAAGTCGTGTTCAACTCGACGCAGATCTACTCTCCCCAGGTCGTGGATATGGGTGCCCGAACATCGCCGATATTGTCACCCCCTCCAGTTTATTCCCACCCCTTCAGCGAAAGAATGGGCATAACTTTCCGCACGGGCATCGGAATTGCTTATGTGACCACAATTCGGAATCGGCACTCTGAGATGGTCGAAAGTGCGCTGGTTTCGCGGAATTCTGTTCCGGGGCCAAAATTCCCCCCGGAACGTGTGTAATAGTACACCGACTGCCGTACCCTCCGGTCGGACGCGGATATTTATTCGCCCGGCGGTCGGAACCGCCCGCGAGGCCCCAATTCAGAATCGGCACATCTACCCAGTCGGTAAATGGTCACATTCGGAGATTTCCGGTCCGGCGCCCAAATTCCTCTCCGGGAGCGTGGTCGCGGGCTGCAGATGCGATCGCATACGAAAACCCCTTCGCTCAAACCGGTATAACTTTTCACTCGGTTATCAGAATCGCTTATAAGACCGCAATTCGGAATCGGCTCTCAGAGGCGCTCGACGCCCCCTTATTACTTGTAAGATAAGACAACGTTTCGAGGTCGAAAAACCTTCATTTCACACTCCAAAATTGTGATTCTAGCCGACGATCTCTCCTATTCCAAGGTTTTTTGGCAGTAGTGACTCCCTCGATTACGTGAATCGCTGGCGGAGCCCACACGCGGAGCCGCCCAGTCACAGCGATCGGAAGTCATGTTCAACTTGACTCGAGATCTTCTCCCAATGTCGTGGATATGGGTGCCCGAACATCGCCGATATTGTCACCCCCTCCGGTTTATTCCCACCCCTTCAGCGAAAGAATTGAGCATAACTTTCCGCACGGGCATCGGAATTGCTTATGTGACCACAATTCGGAATCGGCACTCCGAGACGGTCAAAATGTGCTGGTTTCGAGGAATTCCGTTTCGGGGTCAAAATTCCCCCCCGGAGCGTGTGTACTAGTACACCGACTGCCGTACCCTCCGGTCGGACGCGGATATTTATTCGTCCGGGGGTCTGTAAAACCGGTATAAATAGTTGCATTCGGAGATTTCCGGTCCGGCGCCCAAATTCCTCTCCGGGAGCGCGGTCGCGAGCTGCCGATGCGATCGCATACGGACACTCATTTGCTCAAACGGGAATAACTATTCGCTCAGTTATCGGAATCGCTTATAAGACACCAATTTGGAATCGACACTCAGAGGCGCACGACGTCCCTTTATTGCCTCAGGCGATAAGACGTCGTTTCGGTGTCGAAAAACCTTCGTTTCGCACTCCGAAATTACAATTTTAGCCGAAGGTCTCTTCTATTCGAAGGTTTTGGCAATAGCGACTCAGTTGATTACGCGAATCGCTGGCGGAGCCGACACGCGGAGCCGCCAGTCACAGTGATCGGAAGTCGTGTTCAACTCGACGCGAGATCTACTCCCCAGGTCATGGATATGGGTGCCCGAACATCGCCGATATTGTCACCCCCTCCAGTTTATTCGCACCCCTTCAGCGAAAGAATTGGGCATAACTTTCCGCACGGGCATCAGAATTGCCTATGTGACCACAATTCGGAATCGGCACTCCGAGACTGTCGAAAGCGCGCTGGTTTCGCAGAATTCCGTTCCGGGGCCAAAATTCCCCCCCGGAGTGTGTGTACTAGTACACCGACTGCCGTACCCTCCGGTCAGATGCGGATATTTATTCGCCCGGCAGTCGGAACCGCCCGCGAGGCCCCAATTCAGAATCGACACTTCGACCCGGTCGGTAAATGGTCGCATTCGGAGATTTTCGGTCCGGCGCCCAAATTCCTCTCCGGGAGCGCGGTTGCGGGCTGCCGATGCGATCGCATACGGACATCCCTTCGCTCAAACTGGTATAACTTTTCGCTCGGTTATCAGAATCGCTTATAAGACTCCAATTCGGAATCGGCACTCAGAGGCGCTCGACGGCCCCTTATTTCCTCAGGCAATAAGACGTCATTTCGGGGTCAAAAAACCTTCGTTTCGCACTCCGAAATTGCGATTCTAGCCGACGATCTCTCCTATTCCAAGGTTTTTTGGCAGTAGCGACTCCCTCGATTACGCAAAACGCTGGCGGAACCCACACCCGGAGCCGCCCAGTCACAGCGATCGGAAGTCGTGTTCAACTCGACGCGAGATCTGCTCCCCAGGTCTTGGATATGGGTGCCCGAACATCACCGATATAGTCACCGCCTCCGGGTTATTCCCACCCCTTCAGCGAAAGAATTGGGCATAACTTTCCGCACGGGCATCGGAATTGCTTATATGACCAAAATTCGGAATCGGCACTCCGAGACGGTCGAAAGCACGCTGGTTTCACAAAATTCTGTTCCGGAGCAAAAATCCCCCCTGGAGCGTGTGTACTAGTACACCGACTGCGGTACCCTCCGGTCGGACGCGGATATTTATTCGCCCGGATGTCGGAACCGCCCGAGAGGCCCCAATTCAGAATCGGCACTTCGACCCGTCGGTAAATGGTCGCATTCGGAGATTTCCGTTCCGGCGCCCAAATTCGTCTCCGAGAGCGCGGTCGCGGGCTGCCGATATGATTGCATACGGACACCCCTTCGCTCAAACGGGTATAACTTTTCGCTCGGTTATCCGAATCGCTTATAAGACCCCAATTCGGAATCGGCACTCAAAGGCGCTCGATGACCCCTTATTGCCTCAAGGGATAAGACGTCATTTCGGGGTCGAAAAACCTTCGTTTCACACTCTAAAATTGCGATTCTAGCCCACGATCTCTCCTATTCCAAGGTTTTTTGGCAGTAGCGACTCCCTCGATTACGCCAATCGTTGGCGGAGCCACACGCGGAGCCGCCCAGTCACAGCGATCGGAAGTCGTGTTCAACTCGATGCGAGATCTGCTCCCCAGGTCGTGGATATGGGATCCCGAACATCACCGATATTGTCACCCCCTACGATTTATTCCCACCCCTTCTGCGAAAGAATTGGGCATAACATTCCGCACGGGCATCGGAATTGCTTATGTGACCACAATTAGGAATCGGCACTCCGAGACGGTCGAAAGTACGCTGCTTTCGCGGAATTCCGTTTCGGGGCCAAAATTCCACCCCGGAGCATGTGTACTAGTACACCGACTGCGGTACCCTCCGGTCGGACGCGGATATTTATTCGCCCGGGGGTCGGAACCGCCCGCGAGACCCCAATTCAGAATCGGCACTTCGACCCGGTCGGTAAATGGTCGCATTCGGAGATTTCCGGTCTGGCGCCCAAATTCCTCTCCGGGAGCGCGGTCGCGGGCTGCCGATGCGATCGCATACGGACACCCCTTCACTCAAACGGACATAACTTTTCGCTCGGTTATCAGAATCGCTTATAAGACCCCAATTCGGAATCGGCACTCAGAGGAGCTCGATGCCCCTTATTGCCTCAGGTGACAACACGTCATTTAGGGGTTGAAAAACCTTCGATTCACACTCTGAAATTGCGATTCTAGCCGACGATTTCTCCTATTCCAAGGTTTTTTGGCAGTAGTGACTCCCTCGATTACGTGAATCGCTGGCGGAGCCACACGCGGAGCCGCCCAGTCACAGCGATCGGAAGTCGTGTTCAACTCGACGCGAGATCTGCTCCCCAGGTTGTGGATATGGGTGCCCGAACATCGCCGATATTGTCACCCCCTCCGGTTTATTCTCACCCCTTCAGCGAAAGAATTGGGCATAACTTTACGCACGGGCATCGGAATTGCTTATGTGACCACAATTCGGAATCGACACTCCGAGAATGTCGAAAGCGCGCTGGTTTCGCGGAATTCCATTACGGGGCCAAAATACCCCCCTGGAGCGTGTGTACTAGTACACCGACTGCCGTACCCTCCGGTCGGACGCGGATATTTATTCGCCCGTGGGTCGGAACCGCCCCCGAGGCCCCAATTCAGAATCGGCACTTCGACCCGGTCGGTAAATGGTCACATTCAGAGATTTCCGGTCGGGCGCCCAAATTCCTCTCCGGGAGCGCGGTCGCGGGCTGCCGATGCGATCGCATACGGACACCCCGTCACTCAAACGGGCATAACTTTTCGCTCGGTTATCGGAATCGCTTATAAGACACCAATTCGGAATCGACACTCAGAGGCGCACGACGCCCCTTTGTTGCCTGAGGCGATAAGAGGCTGTTTCGGGGTTGAAAAACCTTCGTTTCGCACACCGAAATTGCAATTCTAGCCGACGATCTCTGCTATTCCAAGGTTTTTTGGCAGTAGCGACTCCCTTGATTACGCGAATCGCTGGCGGAGCCCACACGCGGAGCCACCCAGTCACAGCGATCAGAAGTCGTGTTCAACTCGACGCGAGATCTGCTCCCCAGGTTGTGATATGGGTGCCCGAACATCGCCGATATTGTCACCCCCTCCGGTTTATTCCCACCCCTTCAGTGAAAGAATTGGGCATAACTTTCCGCACGGGCATCGGTATTGCTTATATGACCACAATTCGGAATTGGCACTCCGAGACGGTCAAAAGCGTGCTGGTTTCGCGGAATTCTGTTCCGGGGCCAAAATTCTCCGCCAGAGTTTGTGTACTAGTACACCGACTGCCGTACCCTCCCGTCGGACGCGGATATTTATTCGCCCGGGGGTCGGAACCGCCCTCGAGGCCCCAATTCAGAATCGGAACTTCGACCCGGTCGGTAAATGGTCGCATTCGGAGATTTCCCGTCCGGCGCCCAAATTCCTCTCCGGGAGCGCGGTCGCGGGCTGCCGATGCGATCGCATACGGATAGCCCTTCGCTCAAACAGGCATAACGTTTCGCTCGGTTATAGGAATCGCTTATAAGACACCAAGTCGGAATCGGCACTCAGAGGCGCTTGACGCCCCCTTATTGCCTAAGGCGATAAGATGTCGTTTCGGGGTTGAAAAACCTTCGTTTCACACTCTGAAATTGTGATTCTAGCCGACGATCTCTCCTATTCCAAGTTTTTTTGGGAGTAGCGACTCCCTCGATTACGCGAATCACTGGCGGAGCCCACACGCAGAGCCGCCCAGTCACAGCGATCGGAAGTCGTGTTCAACTCAACGCGAGATCCGCTCCCTAGGTCGTGGATATGGGAGTCCGAACATCACCGATATAGTCACCCCCTCCGTTTATTCCCACTCCTACAGCGAAGGAATTGGGCACAACTTTCCACACGGGCATCGGATTTACTTATGCGACCACAATTCGGAATCGGCACTCCGAGATGGTCAAAAGCGCGCTGGTTTCGCGGAATTCCGTTCCGGGCCCAAAATTCCCCCCCGGAGCGTGTGTACTAGTACACCGACTGCCGTACCCTCCGGTCGGACGGGGATATTTATTCGCCCGGGGTTCAAAACTGCCCGAGAGGCCCCAATTCAGAATCGGAACTTCGACCCGGTCGGTAAATGGTCACATTCGGAGATGTCCGGTCCGGCGCCCAAATTCCTCTCCGGGAGCGCGGTCACGGGCTGCCGATGCGATCGCATACGGATAGCCCTTCGCTCAAATGGGCATAACTTTTCGCTCGGTTATAGGAATCGCTTATAAGACACCAAGTCGGAATTGGCACTCAGAGGCACACGACGCCCCTTTGTTGCCTCAGGCGATAAGACATCGTTTCGGGGTCGAAAAACCTTCGTTTCGCACTCCGAAATTGCAATTCTAGCCGACGATCTCTCCTATTCCAAGGTTTTTTAGCAGTAGAGACTCCCTTGATTACGCAAATCGCTGGCGGAGCCCACACGCGGAGCCGCCCAGTCACAGCGATCGGAAGTCGTGTTCAACTCGACGCGAGATCTACTCCCAAGGTCGTGGATATGGGTGCCCGAACATCGCCGATATTGTCACCCCCTCCAGTTTATTCCCACCCCTTCAGCGAAAGAATTGGGCATAACTTTCCGCACGGGCAACGGAATTGCTTATGTGACCACATTTCGGAATCGGCACTCCGAGACGGTCAAAAGAGCGCTAGTTTCGCAGAATTCCGTTTCGGGGCCAAAATTCCCCCCCGGAGCGTGTGTACTAGTACAGCGACTGCCGTACCCTCCGGTCGGACGCGGATATTTATTCGCCAGGACTCGGAACCGCCCTCGAGGCCCCAATTTAGAATCGGCACTTCGACCCGGTCGATAAATGGTTGCATTCGGAGATTTCCGGTCCGACGCCCAAATTCCTCTCCGGGAGCGCGGTCGCGGGCTGCCGATGCGATCGCATACGGACACCCATTTGCTCAAACGGGCATAACTTTTCGCTCGGTTATCAGAATCGCTTATAAGACACCAATTTGGAATCGGCAATCAGAGGCGCACGACGCCCCTTTATTGCCTCTGGCGATAAGACGTCGTTGGGGGTCGAAAAACCTTCATTTCGCACTCTTTAATTGCAATTTTAGCCGACGATCCTCCTATTCCAAGGTTTTTTGGCAGTAGCGACTCCCTTGATTACGCGAATCACTGGCGGAGCCCACACGCGGAGCCGCCCAGTCACAGCGATCAGAAGTCGTGTTCAACTCGACGCGAGATCTGCTCCCCAGGTCGTGGATATGGGTGCCCGAACATCGCCGATATTGTCACCCCCTACGGTTTATTCCCACCCCTTCAGCGAAAGAATTGGGCATAACTTTCCGCACGGGCATCGGAATTGCTTATGTGACCACAATTCGGAATCGGTACTCTGAGACAGTCAAAAGCGCGCTGGTTTCCCGGAATTCCGTTCCGGGGCCAAAATTCCCCCCGGAGAGTGTATACTAGTACACCGACTGCGGTACCCTCGGGTCGGACGCGGATATTTATTCGCCCGGGGGTCGGAACCGCCCGTGAGGCCCCAATTCAGAATCGGCACTTCGACCCGGTTGGTAAATGGTCGCATTCTTAGATTTTTGGTCCAGCGCCCAAATTCCTCTCCGAGGAGCGCGGTCGCGGGGTGCCGATGCAATCGCATACGGACACCCCCTCGCTCAAACGGGCATAACTTTTCGCTCGGTTATCAGATCGCTTATAAGACCCCAATTCGGAATCGGCACTCAGAGGAGCTCGACGTCCGTTATTGCCTCTGGCGATAAGACGTCGTTTCGGGGTCGAAAAACCTTCGTTTCACACTCTGAAATTGCGATTCTAGCCGACTATCTCTCTTATTCCAAGGTTTTTTTGGCAGGTAGTAGCGACTCCCTCGATTACGCAAATCACTGGCGGAGCCCACACGCGGAGCCGCCCAGTCACAGCGATCAGAAGTCGTGTTCAACTCGATGCGAGATCTGCCCCAGGTCGTGGATATGGGTGCCGAACATCGCCGATATAGTGACCCCCTTCGGTTTATTCGCACCCCTTCAACGAAAGAAATGGGCATAACCTTCCGCACGGGCATCGGATTGCTTATATGACCACAATTCCGAATCGGCACTCTGAGACGCTCGAAAGCGCGCTGGTTTCGCGGATTCTGTTCCGGGGCCAAAATTTCTCCCCCCCCCCCCCCGCCCCGGAGCGTGTGTACTAGTACACCGACTGCGGTACCCTCCGGTCGGACGCGGATATTTATTCGCCCGAGCGGAACCGCCGCGAGTCCCAAATTCAGAATCGGCACTTCGACCCGGTCGGTAAATTGTCGCATTCGGAGATTTCAGGTCCGGCGCCCAAATTCCTCTCCGGGAGCGCGGTCGCGGGCTGCCGATGCGATCGCATACGGACACCCCTTGCTCAAACGGGTATAACTTTTCGCTCGGTTATCAGAATTGGTTATAAGACCCCAATTCGGAATCGGCACTCAGAGGCGCTCGACGCCCCATTATTACCTCAGGCGATAAGCCATCGTTTCGGGGTCGAAAAACCGTCGTTTTGCACTCCAAAATTGCGATTCTAGCCGACGATCTCTCCTATTCCAAAGTTTTTTGGCAGTAGCGACTCCCTCGATTACGCAAATCGCTGGCAGAGCCCACACGTGGAGCCGCCCTGTCACAGCGATCAGAAGTCTTGTACAACTCGACGCTAGATCTGCTCCCCAGGTCGTGGATATGGGTGCCCGAACATCGCCGATATAGTAACCCCCTTCGGTTTATTCGCACCCCATCAGCGAAAGAATTGGGCATAACTTTCCGCATGGGCATCGGAATTGCTTATATGACCACAATTCCGAATCGGCACTCCGAGACGGTCGAAAGCGCGCTGGTTTCGCGGATTTCTGTTCCGGGGCCAAAATCCCCCCCCCCCGGAGCGTGTGTACTAGTACACCGACTGCCGTACCCTCGGTCGGACGCGGATATTTATTCGACCGGCGATCGGAACCGTCCGCGAGGCCCCAATTCAGAATCGGCACTTCGACCCGGTCGGTAAATGGATGCATTGGATATTTCCTGTCCGACGCCCAAATTCCTCTCCGGGAGAGCGCGGCCGCGGGTTGCAGATGCGATCGCATACGGACACCGCTTCGCTCAAACGGGTATAACTTTCGCTCGGTTATCAGAATCGCTTATAAGACCTCAATTCGGAATCGGCACTCAGAGGCGCTCGACCCCCTTATTGCCTCAAGCGATAAGATGTCGTTTTGGGGTCGAAAAACGTTCATTTCGCACTCCAAAATTGCGATTGTAGCCGACGATCTCCTATTCCAAGGTTTTTTTGGCAGTAGCGACTCCCTCGATACGCAAATCGCTGGCGGAACCCACACGCGGAGCCGCCCAGTCACAGCGATCAGAAGTCGTGTTCAACTGGACGCGAGATCTGCTCCCCAGGTCGAGGATATGGGTGCCCGAACATCGCCGATATAGTCACCCCCTCGGTTTATAACCACCCCTTCAGTGAAAGAATTGGGCATAACTTTCCGCACGAACATCGCAATTGCATATGAGACCACAATTCAGAATCGGCACTCTGAGTCGGTCGAAAGCGCGCTGGTTTCACGGAATTTCGTTCTGGGGCCAAAATTCCCCCCCCCCCCCCCCGGAGCGTGTGTACTAGTACACCGACTGCCGTACCCTTCGGTCGGACGCGGATATTTATTCGCCCGGCGATCGGAACTGCCCGTGAGGCCCTAATTCAGAATCGACACTTCGACCCGGTCGGTAAATGGTCGCATTCGTAGATTTCCAGTCCGGCGCCCAAATTCCTCTCCGGAGCGCGGTCGTGGGCTGCAGATGCGATCGCATACGGACACCCCTTCGCTCAAACCGGTATAACTTTTCACTCGGTTATCAGAATCGGTTATAAGACCCCAATTCGGAATCGGCACTCAGAGGCGCTCGACGCCCCCTTATTGCCTCAAGCGATAAGATGTCGTTTCGGGGTCGAAAAACCTTCATTTCGCACTCCTAAATTGCTATTCTAGCCAACGATCTCTCCTATTACAAGGTTTTTTGGCAGTAGTAGCGACTCCCTCGATTATGCGAATCGCTGGTGGAGCACACACGTGGAGCCGCCCAGTCACAGCGATCCGAAGTCGTGTTCAACTCGACGCGAGATCTGCTTCCCAGGTCGTGGATATGGGTGCCCGAACATCGCCGATATTGTCACCCCAACCGGTTTATTCCCACCCCTTCAGCGAAAGAATTGGGCATAACTTTCCGCACGGGCATCGGAATTGCATATTTGACCACAATTCAGAATCGGCACTCCGAGACGGACAAAAGCGCGCTGGTTTCGCAGAATTCCATTCCGGGACCAAAATTCCCCCCCGGAGCGTGTGTACTAGTACACCGACGGCCGTACCCTCCGGTCGGACGCGGATATTTATTCACCCGGGGGTCGGAACCGCCCGCGAGGCCCCAGTTCAGAATCGGCACTTCGACCAGGTCGGTAAATGGTCGCATTCGGAGATTTTCGGTCCGGCGCCCAAATTCCTCTCCGGGAGCGCAGTCGCGGGCTACCGATGCGATCGCATACGGACACCCCTTCGCTCAAACGGGCATAACTTTTCGCTAGGTTATCGGAATCGCTTATAAGACCCCAATTCGGAATCGGCACTCAGAGGCGCTCGATGGCCCATTATTGCATAAAGAGATAAGACGTCGTTTCGGGGTCGAAAAAGCTTCGTTTCGCACTCTGAAATTGCGATTCTAGCCGACGATCTCTCCTATTCCAAGGTTTTTGTAGTAGCGACTCCCTCGATTACACGAATCGCTGGCGGAGCCCAGATGCGGAGCCGCCCAGTCACAGCGATCGGAAGTCGTGTTCAACTCGACGCGAGATCTGCTCCCCAGGTCGTGGATATGGGTGCCTGAACATCGCCGATATAGTCACCCCCTCCAGTTTATTCCCACCCCTTCAGCAAAAGAATTGGGCACAACTTTCCGCACGGGCATCGGAATTGCTTATGTGATCACAATTCGGAATCGACACTCCGAGTCGGTCGAAAGCGCGCTGGTTTCGCGGAATTTCGTTCCAGGGCCAAAATTCCCACCCCCCCCCCCCGGAGCGTGTGTACTAGTACACCGACTGCCGTACCCTCCGGTCGGACGCGGATATTTTGTCGCCCGGGGGTCAGAACCGCCCGCGAGGCCCCAATTTAGAATCGGCACTCCGACCCGGACGGTAAATGGTCGCATTCGGAGATTTCTGGTCCGGCGCCCAAATTCCTCTCCGAGAGCGCGGTCGCGGGCTACCGATGCGATCGCATACGGACACCCCTTCGCTCAAACGGGCATAACCTTTTGCTCGGTTATCGGAATCGCTTATAAGACCCCAATTCGGAATCGGCACTCAGAGGCGCTCGATGCCCCGTTATTGCATAAAGAGATAAGACGTCGTTTCGGGGTCGAAAAACCTTCGTTTCGCACTCTGAAATTGTGATTCTAGCCGACGATCTCTCCTATTCCAAGGTTTTTTGGTAGTAGTGACTCCCTCGATTACGCGAATCGCTGGCGGAGCCCACACGCGGAGCCACCCAGTCACAGCGATCGGAAGTCGTGTTCAACTCGACGCGAGATCTGCTCCTTAGGTCGTGGATATGGGTGCTCGAACATCGCCGATATAGTCACCCCCTACGGTTTATTCCCAGTCCGGCGCCCAAATTCCTCTCAAACCGGTATAACTTTTCGCTCGGTTATCAGAATCGCTTATAAGACCCCAATTCGGAATCGGCACTTAGAGGCGCTCGACCCCCCCTAATTGCCTCAGGCGATAAGACGTCGTTTCGGGGTCGAAAAACCTTCGTTTCGCATTCCGAAATTGCGATTCTAGCCAACGATCTCTCCTATTCAAGGTTTTTTGGCAGTAGCGACTCCCTCGATTACGCAAATCGCTGACGGAGCCCACACGCAGAGCCGCCCAGTCACAGCGATCAGAAGTCAAGTTCAACTCGACGTGAGATCTGCTCCCCAGGTCGCGGATATGGGTGCCCAAACATCGCCGATATAGTCACCCCCTCCGGTTATTCCCACCCTTCAGAGAAAGAATTGGGCATAACTTCCGCACGGGTATCAGAATTGCTTATTTGACCACAATTCGGAATCGGCACTCCGAGACGGACAAAAGCGCGCTGGTTTCGCAGAATTCCGTTCCGGGACAAAAATTCCCCACCGGAGCGTGTGTACTAGTACACCGACTGCCGTACCCTCCGGTCGGACGCGGATATTTATTCGCCCGGGGGTCGGAACCGCCCGCGAGGCCCCAATTCAGAATCGGCACTTCGACCCGTTCGATAAATGGTCGCATTCGGAGATTTCCGGTCCGGCGCGCAAATTCCTCTCGGGAGCGCGGTCGCGAGCTGCCAATGCGATCGCATACGGACACCCCTTCGCTCAAATGGTCATAACTTTTCGCTCGGTTATCAGAATCGCTTATAAGACCCTAATTCGGAATCGGCACTCAGAGGCGCTCGACGCCGCCTTATTTCCCCAAGAGATAAGACGTCGTTTCGGGGTCAAAAAACCTTTGTTTCGCACTCTAAAATTGCGATTCTAGCTGACGATCTCTCCTATTCCAAGGCTTTTTGGTAGTAGCGACTCCCTCGATTACGCGAATCGCTGGCGGAGCCCACACGCGGAGCCGCCCAGTTACAGCGATCGGAAGTCGTGTTCAACTCAACACGAGATCTGCTCCTCAGGTCGTGGATATGGGTGCCCGAACACGCCGATATAGTCACCCCTACGGTTTATTCCCACCCCTTCAGTGAAAGAATTGGGCATAACTTTCCGCACGGGCATCGGAATTGCTTTTGGGACCACAATTGGAATCGGCACTCCGAGACGGTCGAAAGTGCACTGGTTTCGCGAAATTCCGTTCCAGGGCCAAAATTCCCCCCTCGGAGCGTGTGTACTAGTACACCGACTGACGTACCCTCCGGTCGGATGCGGATATTTATTCGCCCGGTGGTCAGAACCACCCGCGACTCCCCAATTCAGAATCGGCACTTCGACCCGGTCGGTAAATGGTCGCATTAGGAGATTTCCGGTCCGGCGCCCAAATTCCTCTCCAGGAGCGCGCTCGCGGGCTGCCGATGCGATCGCATACGGACACCCCTTCGCTCAAACCGGTATAACTTTTCGCTCGGTTATCAGAATCGCTTATAAGACCCCAATTCGGAATTGGCACTCAAAGGCGCTCGACGCCCCCTTATTGCCTCAGGCGATAAGATGTCGTTTCGGGGTCGAAAAACCATTGTTTCGCACTCTGAAATTGCGATTCTAGCCGACGATCTCTCCTATTCCAAGGTTTTTTGGCAGTAGCGACTCCCTCGATTACGCAAATCGCTAGCGGAGCCCACACGCGGAGCCGCCCAGTCATAGTGATCAGAAGTCGTGTTCAACTCGACGCGAGATCTGCTCCCCAGGTCGTGGATATGGGTGCCCGAACATCGCCGATATAGTCACCCCCTCTGGTTTATTCCCACCCCTTCAGCGAAAGAATTGGGCATAACTTTCCGCACGGGCATCGGAATTGCTTATGTGACCACAATTCGGAATCGGCACCCCGAGACGGTCGAAAGCGCGATTGTTTCGTAGAATTCCGTTTCGGGGCCAAAATTCCCTCCCGGAGCATGTGTACTAGTACACCGACTGCGGTACCCTCCGGTCGGACGCCGATATTTATTAGCCCGGGGGTCGGAACCGCCCGCGAGGCCCCAATTCAGAATCGGCACTTAGACCCGGTCGGTAAATGGTCGCATTCGGAGATTTCCGGTCCGGCGCCCAAATTCCTCTCCGGGAGCGCGGTCGCGGGCTACCGATGCGATCGCATACGGACACCACTTCGCTCAAACAGGCATAACATTTCCCTCGGTTATCGGAATCGCTTATATGACCCCAATTCGGA